>SNQJ01S0085662.1:13865-34226 GCA_010110895.2 Picea sitchensis | reverse complement strand
CCCTTTCCCATAAAGCTATTCTCACTTTATTGTGTAATTCCTTGATCATACACATAAGTTGACAGTTGAATATATTTTTCTATCTTCACTTTGGTTGGTTTGTGTTGTCTTGGTCTTGACCTCACGAGAGCACCGGAGCGAAGAGGGAGCAACAAAGACCCTAGGAAGAGGTACTAAGGTATGTTACTTGTTCCTTCATACTAGCTAATTCAATGGTCAAAACTTAGGGAAAGAGTCATGTCATGTCCAGTTTTGTTCTAGATCCAGGTGGATCTAGGGAGATCTTTTAGTGTTAGCACCTACCGATTAGTCCGATAACAGGGGGGTCTTTCCACCCCCCCTAAAAGTTGTCCTTGGGAGGCCCATGACATCACCCTTGTGACCCTTGATGTCACCCAATGCCAGATGGACATGATGGAGGCATATGTGTGCCAAGTGGCACGTGTGGCATGATCCAGAGGCTTTGGAAGGCCTAAAGTTTTTCTCATGGAGGCCAACGTCTCACTTATGAGGCCCAACATGACCCTAGGAGGGCATGCGTCACCTCTTTTTCACATTTTAGGATTTAATTTGTCAATTTTATGTAAAAAAATGGATTTTTGATGTAACTGGCCATGTTAGCCTTTTTTGACCTAATTTGTAATTAAAGGTCATTTGAATTGTATAAATAAGGGAAAAATACCTTGTAGTTTTCATCATATTTCACTCACACAAGTGTGAGGTCTGAAATTGGGCTTCTTTTAAGGCTTATTGACTAAACTAAGTGGCGCACAACTCTTGGAGGGAGCCTTTATTGGTGATTTTTGGCATTTTCATGGTGGAAATTCTTCAACTAGGGCTTGTGAATAGATTATTCTTGGTGAATGTAAGTGAAAATATGAAATTATTCTTTCTTTGAATGGTTATGGTATCTTTTGTTCCTGAGTTTATACTTAAGGCTTCAAAGTATAATGTCAAGGCATCCATAAATAAAGGAGGTTTTAGTGTTTGTGTTTTCTACCTCTGTTATGTGAGAAAAAATCCTAAAAATGAATTAAAAACACAACTTCTCAGAGGTCGTCTTTCATGTCTGAGTTAAAATTAAAATAATTGGGTGAAATGAGAGAAAAACATAAAGCTGTTAGACAAAGCAAGGCATCTATTACAGAATAATCTTACTTTGCTACATGAGAAGAAAATAGATGATATAACCTTAAATGAAGCATAAAATGTAGCAATCCAATTAACTCACAGGTCTTGTATTTACTAACAGTAAAACAAAGGAAAATCTGTGCGCTATTAAATTACTAAATGAAATGTAACCATGGTAGATGTTGTACTAAATTGCGATCAAGCATTCATCAAGAAGACATTCCACACACCTGCTTAGAAATTGTACCACTAGTCTAGAAGGTTTTGTCACATCTTTTGCCTAAAAAAGATACGACTTCTTTTGTAATTGTGGCAAAATGTCCTCTATCCTTTTATCTTTAGAAGTCATTGACTGTAACTGTAAATTTGGATTTACCAACCATCTATCTATTTGAGCGATGTCAACCTGCTTTAGCTGTGAAATTTTAGCCTGAGCTGCCTCTAAGCTTTCTTTGATGTCAAAATGATTCTTTATAATGTTGATTTGTCCTAGTATTTCAAAACAATCATCCTTTCTGAGGCCTAGTGATTCTTTATTAAGAAAATGAAAAATCTCTTCACAATCCTCTTTTATTTCCTTGGCCGTTCTTTTACTCTTGGCTATATTGGCCTCCCATGTCTTCAATATTATATCACCTCTGACATGTTCTGCAACAGTCAATCTGGGAGTTACAGATATTTCTTCTCTAGCCGATGACATGAACGCTTCTTGAAAAGTGGTTCGGGCTGCAGTAGCCTCTCTTTCTCCGAAACCAATATTGTCCAATGATTAGTTTACTTCCCGAAAATGATTTTGGATGATTTCTACCTTAGCAAAAAGGATCTGTTGTGCTATTCAAGACTGGACTTGAGCAGTTGGATTTCTTTTTTATCACTAGCTCTAGCATGTTCCAACCCTTTATTGACTTCATCTCTGACATTCTTTTCTGTAGTCCTTATTTGATTTTGCAACTGACTTATCGCCTGATTCTCATGCTTCAGTTTTTATTTCAGATTATCAACTAAGAATAGGTTAGCTTTTGCAAAAGCTCCCAAAGAGCCTGCTACCTCTGTAGAAAAGTCTTCTTCTTCCAAATTTTGTCCATCCAATAGTACTATGTGCTTTTTGATAGTTGCGCCTTCTTTCTGGTGCATTTCTTTCTTCACCACAACTTTCCTTTTCTTATTGAAAAAGAAATCGGAAGGAGGTATCTTTTCAATAGGGATAGGCATGAGATCAACTATGAGTATTACCTTTGCATTAGGGTTTCCTATGGTGAACTGTAATGGTGTGACAATATGAATGGGGCTACCGATTTCTGTAGATAACTATTTTCCAGTTACACTTGTAATGGCGTGACAATATGAATGGGGCTTCCGATTTCTCCTTTCTTTGCTAGTGTCTCTGTTTGATCTTTGTTCTAGTTATCTAATATCTCTATCTCAGGGATATCTTCTTTCTGAGTTGAGACCTCAGATTTCTCTAAGTTTTCCAAGGCTTCTTGTTTTCTAGAGCTTACGACTTCTGGATTTTGGGTCTCTGTTTGCTGTGTAGTTGGAGAAATTGGGTTTTCCCCTTGTAATAATTTCGGAAGACTACTTCTTCGATGCTTTTGGAAGTTGTAAAAATCAATAATTTTATCGGGTGATAGAGCTCGAACTTGGCTCATAAATTCTGGGTAAGATTTCGCCCCTCGGAAGATTTCGTCCTACGGGGACTCTTCATGTTCGTACTTTTTAAGATTGCAACTGGCCATATGGTTACTCACAACCTTCTGCGGGTCTTGCTTCTTGAATTCAATGTTAACCAAATTTATTTCTTCTAGGGCCACAGCCTCAACTTTGGAGAGGCTGAAATCCAATAAAGAAAATGCACCAATCTGTAAGGGAAAATATGTCCATACCTTTTTATGCACTACTTTGAGTTCTTTGCTAAATCTTGTCAAGTACTATTTGTCGTGTGACCTCGTGGCACACTAGTCGATCTGGTAAAAATTGCGGTAAAGCATATGGGGGAACTGAACAACTGAAAACTATGATATAAGATAAGTGTTCCTTGATGTACCAGTCTGCCACTTTATCCAGGTTAGCCACAACTGTGTTTGAAATTCTAGGAGGTGGGTGACCAAAAATAGCAATGTTCATCGACACCGCTACCCAATTACAGATTTCATAAAATAAATCCTTCGCCTTGTCTTCCCAGAGTTTTGAATGATAAATATGAATTGGTTCTACATTATCTTGAGTCCAACTCCAGCCCATCAGTGGGAAAGGTGTCATGAAACAAATAACATCCATAATATAAGCTGACACGAAGAATGAAGCTGATTTCCCTTTGTCTTTCTTTGTCTGGTATTCTGTAATTTCACTAGACAGATTTTCCGACAATATCTTAGCCCAGTCGAAAGAATATCCTTCTGCCATTGTATGTAAAATGGGTACCCATGGTAGAAAGAAATGGGATGTGTTCTCTTTTCCATAGAGTCTACACATCATCATGGCTATATACATGAATTGCGGTTCTAGTGATGAGATTGAGTATATGCCATGAGAGTCAGCTCTGAACTTTTCAGGGTGTGAACACCAATCCTTGATCTGTTCGAAAAGGATTTTTACATATTGATCACACTCCTTCTTGTTAAAATTCACTAAGAAACTGGCATTGTAAATGAAGTTTGGTGTTGAAGACAGTTTATACATCACCAGTATGTGTTCCGGCTGAAATGACCCAACAACTACCTTTTGAGAATTGAAAATAGTTTTAGTTGGGATATCCACATGATCTAGTGCCCATTTAATCATGTCATTATAGGGTAAAAGACTCGGCCTTGTTGCTACCTTATGCATCTCTGACTGAGCAATAGTCTTGTATTTGGTAGATAAATCTTCCTTTTCGTTGTTGCTTGAATCATCAGGGAATTTTACTAGTTTGTACTATAGGATGTTGAATACATTTGTCCAGGTTTTAATTGTGTTTATACTTCTGGGTGAGGTGTTGGAGAAAACCTATGAACTCTAGCCTGAACTCTCACTAGTTTCTTTAGCTTCTTTTCATGGCGGCATGGTAGAAGTTCTTAAAAACCTGCTATTTGTCACAGAAAATGCACAGGACTGAGTATCTCGTTAAGCAATCTATACCAAAATGTGAATTTAATTGAAAATGAAAAAGTATTTCTTGCCTTAGACGCCTCGACCTTCATATACCTCCGCTGACAATACGTTTAATTCTTTTAATAAAAATATTTGGGTATTAAAGCAGGATCTTATTTGAAATCGTTTCTCCAGGCTGGTCATTTAATAACATTAATGGTCAATTTTCGTGATCGGGAAAGTATAAATCAAATTTGAAATCACCGGTATCGCAATCAACATAAACTCAACGGTTAAATTTTTTTATTTTATTTTGATAATAAATCGAGTTTATATGACTAATTAATTATGTTTAACCTTGATCCACTTCAGGATTTTGGGTCCCATGCTATCCTACTTCTGTTCAAGCTATAACCCTGAACTGCAAAATCGTGATTGATTAATTAATCTTAATCATGTTTAACTTTTGTAAATAATCACAATTAATTAATGATTTCACGATTTTAGATGTCAGGAGTTTAAGTTATCATTCGAGGCAGGATTCCCGAAACATGAAGTTGCAATAAGATTAATTATCGTTAATCATTTTAATTGTTTAATTAACTCGATTTAATTTAAGCTAGTTTCATGACTTCACATATCGGGACTTTGGAGTTCTTTGTTTGTCTAACTGTTAGTATTGCGAAACCCCAAAACCCGATACTTTGAAGGCTGTCTTAGTGATTTTGAATTTTTAATGAAAGGGCGGCTCCATGACTTTTTAAAGGATTTTAGACCATTAGATTAATCGAAAGATTTTATCGAGGGTGGTATCCAAGTGTGCATTTGTCCTTATTTAAACAAAAATGATTTTTTTAAAGTCTAAAGTTTTAGAAAAATATATATGTTTCAACAATATATTTTACTTTGCATTTATTAAATATTATGAAATTGCTAGTGTGAAACCCTAGGAGAAAAGAACATGTTATTGTCCTTATCTCAATAACTATCCACCTACTTGATTTTTCTAGAAGACACCTTCATTGGAGCATATTCTAGAGCCCTACCTTAGTATAACTATAGTACCTTTTCTTCATTAATCTTTATTTGTTCCAAGCTTGACCTAAATAAGAAGGAAAACCACTATGGAGAAGGGTTACCTACTTCCTAGTGGTCGTTTTCCTTCTAGGCTTTTGGATGATTGAGGCCTTGGGTTACCAACACCTTAACCATCCTCCCTCTTGTCTTTAGTTCACTTATTATCATTTGTTTCCCTCAATATTTCTTCTGCAAAAGTGACTCTATTAACCCTAAAGGAATTAGTTTATACCTTACATTTGATTGATTGATGAAAACAACCCTTAAACCTTCTACTTCAATCTCTTTGCTAACCATTCCTAAGATTAGATTAGACTAACTTACTAACTGTCTTGTTGCTGTTACAAAAGTAAGATACAACCATATATGCCAATAATAAAAGATCCTAAAAACAAGTGTTAGAGCTGATTTTACATTGCCTTCTTTGCTTCTGACAAATACTAGCATATTGCCAATTTTAGGTTATCATTTTGGGTCATTATTGAAGCTTGTTTAAGGCATAATTGTGAATCTATCATTATATATACATTGCTGTTATAAATTTATGTTGCTTCATCTTTATTATCAACTTATTTCTTTTGTTCATAGTCCAAGTTTTTATGAAGCACTGATATCAATTGGTACTTGCAAATAGTGTTTTCTTGTTGTCTTGTTCTGTGTGGGTACACTTAAGAAAATATTTGCTTCATCTCAATAAAACTTTGGGACTTTCTGATCAGTGTCAATTTTGAGAGGGGAAGAAGTTTTCTTGATACTATTAGCTTTGCCTTAACAAACCCCCAGGTCACCAGGGACGTCTCCCCTGGGATTTCACCCCTAAAGAGAAAGAGGTGTCTTATCTAGGTGACAGTGATAGGACAATCTCTGGCTACGCCAATTTATTGTTCACTTGCCTTTGGCTTTTGGGAAAATACAAATTATGCGATAACATTTTGGCACCGCTGCTGGGGAACACTGAGTCAATTATCCTCAAAGACAACACTTTTCGGTAAGCCTTTCCTCAAGATACTTTTCCTTACAAAGCTTACCTGGTGACTCCACCAAGGGTGATCCCCTCATACCTTTTATAGTTTCAAGAAAACTATCTAGCAACTCCACAAACCTCATAGAGGTATACTAATCCTCCCAAGTCCTTTAGAATAAAACCTCCCAGGAACTCTCCTGTAGTAAAATAATTATTTGGAGGCAATCTTCCTTTGAACATGATGTCTAGCACAGTAACTCAAATTGTTAATCCAAACTTAGCCAATAAATAGAAGCAATGGTCATCCAATCTGTTCAAATCACTAGGCATGACAAGTATACCATGATTCCCTTGGAAAATGCCCCCTAAGTATGAGAAATGGTTGCCTAAATTCATTGGTAATGATGTAGTCAGTGTCGAGGATCATATGAGTAATTTCTGAGCATTCTTTCAACTTCATGCCATTAGTGATGATGCTAAGGATCTAGCTATGAAATTGTTCTCTGCTACCCTCCATGATGGCGCTAGACGTTGGTACAATGGTCTCCCTGATGCTAGTATTGTAACCATGGATAGATTGGAGGACATATTCCTCAAACAATGGAGTGTCAAGGAAGACCCCAACATGATTTTGATAATGATGAATAACCTCATAAAACAAGAGAATGAAATAGTTAGAGAATTCCATGAAAATTTTGAAAATTTGATCCAAAAGATCCCAATGAGCCATCACCCTTATGATAGTTTCCTTCTCTTTCTCTATATCAATCTTTACAAGAAAGTTGGGATATCTCCTCAGAGATAAATCCCCTAAAACAATCCAAGAAGCCCAATATGTATCTACAAGGATTGAAAATAACCTTTCATCATTTAGAGTCGAGCCTTTCTCAGCCCCAATAGTCAGAATGGATGTTAAACCTAAGATAGTCCACAATGCTGAACCTACCTAAGAGATTAGCGCTAGGTTGGAAAAGATACAAATGACTGTATATGGCATGGTAAAAACCCAAGAACTAATGATGAATAGGATTGTCAACCTAGAAATAACTCAACAACAAGCTCCTCGAGTTCCTTACAATGGGAAATTTCAGAAAGGGAATCAAGTTTTTAGACCAAATAATGATCAAGAGGTCCCCAATACTTTATCCCCTACAAATGTAGTAGATGAAAACCCTTGGTTCTTACAATGCAGAGATTCACATTGGGAGCATGGGTGTCCTTTCAACAATGGTGATCATGACCAAGTAAACATTGTTAATCATACCATTGAAAATCCTCAATATTGCCTCAATGTCACACTTGAAGAGCATCAAGAAGGCATAAAGGAAGCAACCAGGAAGGCTAGGATGGAGGTGATAGATAACCTTGACCAAGAATCAATAGAAAAGTTGAAGAAGCAAGAATTCCAATTATATAATAGGCAAAAAAGAATAAACCAACCTCTCTCTACTAGTCCTGCGATTTCACAGACAAGACCTCCACCTATGAACATACTTCTTCCTAATAATCCTCCCAAGACTGACAAAGTGGATTTGAACTTTGAATTTGAAGGTGCACTAGAAAAAATGCACATGACCATTCCATTAAGAGAAGTCATAAAATTCCCATCTGTTATCACATAAGGTTGTCAAGGGCCATAGGTGTGTGTCAATATTCTGGAGTTTGTAGTCTTGCCCTGTCTCTATCCTTTTCGCAGACCAAATATTAAGTTTTTCCCCCTTCGTCTTGTAAATCGTTCTGTATTTTACCTTGTTCATTTGTGCACCCTGTTTTCCTTAAATCTATACTCGAGTAAAATCTTGGCCCCAACCCCTCTTTTTTTCTCCAAGGGCGAGCACTCGCAACCTGTGTTTCCGTCTTTGGTCTCTCTGTTTTCTTAGCTCACTGTCTGAATCCTTGATAGTGCAGGACACAACCATGAACACAAAGCACAACTTTCTTAACATTCTATTTCGGGAATGAAGCATAAGTAGAAGGCCGTTTTAATCTTTCAACGATGGAGATTCCAAGAACAATATAGATAAGTGATTCACGGGTGTTTAGGAGTGAAAAATTGTGTGAAGTATAACACTAGAGAAAAAGGCCCTGAAGTCAATATGAACCCTTGATCTTAAAGGGGATAGGTGGCAGTTGATCCAAGACTTTGGGGAAATGAGCTTCAGGATATTTGAAACGAGAAATACTTAGAAATCGTGAAGATCCAAAGTCCTGAAGACCCAAAGTGCCAAAGTCCCTGAAGTCTCGAAGACCCGAAGCGTCGAAGTCCCAAAGAACTGAAGCATGCGATGGACTCTCATCAGACATGACATGTGACACTCTTTCTAGGTCTTTCAGTCGCAACCATGCCACCCTCCTTATCATGACACATCAGAAGATGTGACATCATATGACATCATCTGGACCACCCATTAGTGGGACATGTGGCATAAATCCATGAGCTCTGGCTAAAGGCCCGAAATAGTCCTCGACTGTTCAATTCATTAGAACACGCATCAATATATCATCAACGCTGGGTAAAAGCTTTGGGGATCCCATGTTTGATATTTGATTTTCCCGAAGCTCGGAGACATGAATGGATTTCATCCAAAGATCTCTAGAGGGACACACGTCATCAAATCCATGTCTCCAGGTAAAAGCACTTGGAAGCCTAGGTTTGAGATCTGATTTTCCCATAGTCTGGAAACTCGAAAATCATCTCAGTCATTGATCTCAGGGAGCCATGCATCATCATATCCCTATCTCTAGAGAATTTTATTGGAGCAAATAAAGTTTGACTGTTGAAAGGCGCGAAGCCCGAATCACGAAGCAGATCTCGACCGTCGATTTAAAAAGGGAAGATCTGATCCATCAATCTAAAAGGTGTCAGAGTTGGGTTGTTGATCAGGAAGCCTCATATCATATCAAAATATCAATGGTCATGCTCCATTATGGGTTCGGAAGGTGCGCACATTTTAAAATTTCAAGGGTGGGCCACAATCAGAACCGTGGTTTTTAGAAAGGGACACGTGGTAGTACATGGCGAATTGTGGGGACAAAATCAGTTTGTTTTCAAAACACCCTTGGTCATGCCTGCAATCGCGCAATTGTGTAGGGTCATGGCCCTAGGGAACATTAAATAAGGTGTAGGTGAACAGGATCTAGCCCCCGAGCCCTGGAGAGCCAAATGCGTGGTAGCCGTCAGCATAGACAGGTGGCACCCTTATGGTCTTGACACATGGCCCTCATTTCCAGCGTGCTTAGACACACCTCTAGCCCATTTCGAGTGACACTTATCACCTCTCCATCCATTACATGTTAGCATGGAAGTGACTGGTCATCCTCTAGGAAGTGTTATTGTTCAATATCCAAATAGTGCCCCTCCCCCAAGGTAAAAGGTAACAAGGAAGTGTTATTGTTATTGTTCTAGGAAGTTGGTGGGAAGACATGGGGCAATGGGGCCAAATCTAGCAGATGCACCCAGATTGCAGATCGGGATCAAATATACAGCCACAACCCATTGCGGGGATGCAACATGCTCGGATGATAATTTTCTTGAGTATTCCCCGCAATTGAAACCATGGTATGAAGAATGCACTGCGTGGAAAAATGTGGTGGATTGCGGACCCTAAAGCAGTCTGAATCCAAACCATCTCTGAGCAGCCCCACAATCACATGTGTATATGACATCCTATCCGAGAGCAACACGTGGTTGATCCCTGAGCATTGACTCTCATTCAATCTTTGAGGAAAGGCAATTAATGAAAATAGAGCCTGTGGTTGAAACCTCAGCTCACTCCATAAATGGAAGGCATGGAAGGTCCGACCATGGGGTATGAACCATCAACCTGTGGTACCCTTGTGGGCAGATTTTCCTTCAAAACCCATGTTGATCTGAGCTTGCATCTGACAGAGGGGTTCATGTTCAGTCTGACAGAAGAACTCACCGATGCAAAGCTTTGATTTTTGTGACCAGGTCATACTCTTGGTAGTGGCGTATTGTTCTGAGTATAAATAGATAGTTTTAATATTTTTCTAAGGTCGTCAACTAGTTGAGAAAAGCTTCCTATTTTGTAATGTTTTGATGCCAAAACTATTCTCTGGTTATGTATCGGATTTGAGACTTTCAAATTAATAGAATTCAACCTCTTTTCATCTCTTTGTAAAAACTGTGCTAAAGCACTCGGGCATGGAGAATCCAGTCGAGGGTTGTTATGATGTTGTAATGTAGGTTTGATTGCAATGGTATCGTGACCAGTTTTAGTCATCTTCCTTGTGATATTTTCCCCTCTTACACTGAATGGCTCGGGCATGGAGGATCTAGTCGAGTTGTTGTAGTTGGATGGTGATGTAGGTTTGATCATTGTGCTGTTGTGACTGTGTTTTTTGGACATATTTCAGTGTCTAAAGCTTGAGCTTAAGAGTGATATTGAGTTTGAGTTTTTCTTCTCCAAGTTACTTGAAGGCCTGATGCCCATAGCAGTATTTTCCACCTTTCTTACTAAGTCTTCCCTCTGCTCACACTTAAACTCAATTCACTGATTGAAGTTAGTTGTGTCCCTCACTTCCTTGTCCAGTCTCGTGTTGAAAATCATTCATATATTGAGTTTTTTTCCATTGACATCCACTCATATAAAACCAACATCCACCAAAACATTTGATGGGTACTGGTCTTATCCTCTCACAATCTGAGGGTGACTTTTAGTGCTAACACCATATGTAAAGGAAAGGTTCAATTTTTTTTCAAAAGTTCAAATGGACTGATGGACCCTCCTATCATGTTACAAGAAGATCACTTTAGGGTTCAATATGATGGACATCCACCTTTCTTCATGACCTTGTTGATTAATAAAAAATGCCTTAACAACTGTATGCTTGATTCAGGGGCAAGTGCTAACATGATGTCTTTGAAGGTCATGGAAAGATTAGGCCTAAAGGTCACACGTCCTTACATGAATGTGTGAGGTTTTGAGTCTAGGGCCATACCTACTCACGAGGTAGTTGAGAATGTTGAAGTATGCCTTGGAAGATACCCCAAGAGAGTGATCCACATGGCTATTGTGGTGGTGGATGTCCCAGATGTGTGGGGAATGCTATTGTCCAAAAAGTTTGCTGGAATGTTGGGAGGCACCTTGGAGATGGATCTTACTTACATTAATGTGCCTATGATTGATGGAACAATAATCCACTTCCCAAATGTGCCAATGACCAAGGTCCATATGAAAAAAATTGATGATGATATTGGAACTAGTGAGACACATGAACCAATCAAAGAAAGTATTCCTGTATTTTCCCCCGATGATTTACCTTTCTCTTCAGAGGAAGACTTTTATCAAATACAATGGTTGAAGAAAGAGGAGTATCAAAAAATCCTAGAAAAATATAAGGAAAATGAAGTTGGGGATGTCAAGTTATTAAAGAAAGGAGAATATGACATACTGATCTGACCATCCCAACAAGAAGTCTTCACAACAGAATCCCACCCTCCTCCCTCAAAACAATATAATGGAGTTATACAAGAAACAACCAAATTTAAGACCAAGGATTACAAAGAGGGAGATACAGTCTAGATGTGAGATACACATAAGGGAGATCCTACTAATGTCAAAGGGAGTGCACAATTTTGGCTTGGACCCTTCAGATTCAGAAAGAATTCAGTTAATGATGCCTACTATTTATCCATTTTGGAAGGAAGAAGACTTCCATTACCGGTTAGTGGACACCTCCTCAAACCCCATCAGGGGGAAGAAACTTGAATTCACAGGTAAGAACATGTAAGTAGGTAATCATTTTTCATTCATTGTATATACCATATGCAGTTCATGCTAGAGTAGTTGTATTCCCATTTGTACATATGATTTCTTACTTGTATTTTATTTTATCATATATGATCCAGGGGTGATATCACCACCCCAAATGATTACTGATCGTTTATGTTGAGATCTAGTAGGAAACATGTCATACTAGAGATGTTGAGGTTCTCATGCACTCTATGGTGAGCACATGTCTCTGAGTTGGAGCCAGATGTTATCCCCTATCCTAGCGATAACTAAGGATATTATGTCTCAAGGACCATAGGTCCTGGAAATTGAGTACCGAGAGCCATATTGACTTGAGCTTGGCCTTGGAGATCCCATCCTTCTTCTTGAGCACCTCCATTCTGTCAGTAACAACAACATCCATGCCATCGACATGGTTCTGAGGTAGCAGTGGGTCTTTCTCCATGAGGTAATGAGTCCGAGTATCATGGTATGTGTCACTTTGATTCTCAAAGAATTTGAATATATGCATTTAATTTTCTTTTGCTTCATGACGTTTTCTTGGACATTATTTCTTTTAACTTGTCCATACCTAGGGGGGATGAAATAATTCCCTAGCAAGTTGGTTATCTTAGGAGTGAGTTGCCACTAGGTGGTTTTATGAAAGGTCATCATCCATTCCTTCCATACTTATCACTTTTCATCATCTTCCCTCTCATCTATACCCTACACTGGTTCAGGCATTGGGTTTTCCAAGCTAGCAAGGGTTATACCTTGCATTGTGGGAAGAAGGGGCTAAAGTCCTAGAGGGTAAACGTAGCTGGAAAAATTGCAAAGCCAAAGATCAAACCTTGATATGCTTCTCCCAGGGATCCTCGAGAAATCAATAAAAGGCTTCTCAACAAGAAAAGGGGGGACCCATAAAAAGATAAAACTCAATACCTAGTTGGTGGATAGGGGGTATCATCACGAGCCTGCCTGCTAGGTACATGGACATGTAGTGGCATGAAACTACTATTCATCTAGTCACCACGCTAGGGTAGTGATGGAACACCCCCACCTCAGCGGGTTCTGTGCGACCTCCTGGTCTTAGGATCATTCTAAATCTTCCCAAGAGTCTGATTGACTCTTTGATTTCCCCTTATGAAATCACTCACACACACTAGTGTGTAACCACAGGTCCTTCTTTGGAGCTATGCCCAAGCAAAGAAACACTAAGCACCAACTCACTCCCACGTGATCTTTGACTATAACCACAACCTTTACCCAAACAGGTATTTTGGCTTTCGTGACTTCGTGATTCCAGACGTGAGTCCTCCTGTCTTGACAATCCCCGAAACTCGAAAAGGGCCAAGGGAAATTGATTCCTCCCTTGACTTTACTTTGATGTGACCTATGACTATGAGCTAGGGCCAAATATTTTCGGCACCCGAGATTTCACGTATCGACATTTTGCTATGCAACAAATCCTTTCGATGACTTCTGAAACTACGACAACCCCTTGCCACAGATCAATGACTCTGAGCTCTCCTACGATCTGATGGTCCTAGTTATTTCGGGACTTTGCGAATCAGGAGTTCGTGACTCTCGATTTCAAGTCACAACTTCCTCCACTTCTTGAATTTTGAAACGATGAAATTCAAGGACATGAGATCAACGACTCCTTTGGATCCTAATCCATTGGACACTATTCCTCCTGAGCTTATGAGTGATGATAAACACTCAGCCTTAATCTCTCCACTGGCCTGCGAGATCCAACAATCCATGACAAATTGACACTTCTCCTTGAAGCAACTTCACCGTCCATTCCAGCTTTCAATATTCCTCCACTGAACACTCTGGCATCAACTCTTCTGAGATTCCTCCTTGTTGAGTAACTTCGACACTCACCTTCCCTTGAAATATTCAAGGTTCTTTCCCTCCTGATATTTCTGTCGTAATCTCAGGGGTTTCCTTAGGGATCTTGCACGAACTCCTTGCGACATTCATAAATAACCTCTGGTTATTTGATCCTTTGACTCTATGCACTCCTTGAAACAACAATCCTGCAACCTTCCTCCTTGGTTGATAAAGTCTGAGACTTCAATCCACCTGTGCATGCCTTGCATGGCTCTGTGTTGTGTCTACACTTCCACTGGTATGAGGACAACGATATCCCTCCTGATATTTCTGAGATAAAACTCAGACCCTCATCAACACACACCTTGTGGATGTTCACTACACTCTTTGCAGGATTTCTCAGGAAGAAAAACAATTAAAACTCATACTTCCCTTCTCTCAAACTTCATACATTCATCATGAAATCAAAAGCATGTACATAGTATTGAAATAAATGCATAACATAAGATATAAGCAACTGCATACATACCATTCAACAAATGCAAACAATAAGCATAATAACACCATGAACATGAGTCAAAGATTTATTATATTAACTCAAGTATTCTTGTACATGGGTTCTTCTCCATGTTCTTACTCTCTACAACTCTACAACTTACTCAAATGATACAATGATACAAGCGAGGGTATTTTTTTTATCCGTTTTCCCTCCTACCCTATAAGCTATCTAATCTAAACTAAAAGCTACAACAACTTTTCATAAATTACAATACATGCCTCTTTATCTGACAGATGTGAGAAACGCTCAAGATATGTTTAGAATCTCCAAAACATAAATGTAAATACGTCTCCCAACTATTACATTATTGTCTCTTCATTTAAATTTAAAACATTTTCAAAATGTGCATTGGTGCATATCCAATTGTCTTCTACGTTTTCGCTTGCTTTGTTGGCTGCTTACGATGCTCCTGCATCATACTCATCTGGCTAGAAAATTCATGAACTCCTGTTCATGATCTCCTGCAGTGTCTGTCCATGTCTTCAGATATCTTCTTCGCTCTCCCAACTGGCATCTTCAATCGGATGTATTTTCCATTTGACCAAATATTCAAAGTATGTTTTCCTTCGGGTCTTCTTCCCGACTCTCTGATCAAAAATCTTTTCCATCTGTGGCCTTTCAGCTATAGGCATCTATTTAACCCATTGGAATTCCTTCTGATCCTTAGATCTCTCTGTTCTAGTTTCATCAAATTTGTAAGGATACAGATTGGCTATGTTGAAGATGGGTGATATTCCTACCCTATTCGGTAATTCAATCTCATAAGCGTTTGCTTCAAACTTTCTTATGATCTTACATGGTCCAATTTTATTCATCTTCAGTTTATTGTACGTTCCTATTGGGAACCTTTCTTTTCTAAGATGTTCTAAAACCAAATCACCTACTTCAAATTGAATTTCTCTTCTGTGTTGATCTTCTCTACACTTATATTCCTGGTTCGAAATTTTCAATCGCTCCTTAATCTTGCTGTGGAGTTTTTGCATTCCCGCTGCAAAATCCTTTGCACTAGCACTTTTGAATTCACTCTTTTCTAAGTCTCTCAACTCGGATACTACTCTCGGCTGCATTCCATACATGATCTGGAATGGGCTCTGTCCTGTGCTCCAGTTTGGTGAATCATTATATGCAAATTCCGCTTGTGGCAGAATCTGGTCCCACTGATGTTCAACCACCAAACTCCTTAATAAATATCCCAAGATTCGGTTTACTACCTTAGTTTGTCCATCCGTCCGAGGATGATACACTGAGCTAAAATATAAATTAGTTCCCAAATTTTTCCATAGGGTCCTCCAAAAATGACCAACAAATTTGGTATCCCTGTCTGATACAATACTCTTAGGTAAGCCATGAAGTCTATCATCTTATTTGAAAAATAGATTTGCAATGTGAGTTGCATCATTGGTTTTATGACATGGTATGAAATGTGCCATTTTATAAAATCTATTAACTACCACAAAGATTTAATCACACCCTCTTTGCGTCCTTGGCAGCCCTAACACAAAATCCATACTTACCACATCCCATGGCCTCTCTGGTACTGGTAATGGATGATACAACCCTATATTCTATCTCTTTCCCTTCATGTGCTGGAAAATATTGTATCTGTTCACGAATTTCTTGACATCTGTCCTCATCCCTGGCCAATAGTATGATGCATTCAATTGCGTGAATGTCTTTTCATGGCCGAAATGTCCAACCAATCCTCCACTATGTTTTTCCTTCAAGAGGTTCTCTCTCATAGAACTCTTTGGAATACATAACTGATTACCCCTGAACAACAGTCCATTCTGAATCATATATTCAACCCATTGGCTTCTGTCTCTGAGAACTGGATTCTCACATGCTTCATAGGCTTCTTTAAAATCTGAATCATCCCTGTACATATCCTTGAGGTAATCGAAACCTAAGGTCTTTACTCTGAAATCCTGCAGAATCAAACATTTCCTGCTCAAAGCATCAACAACTTTGTTAGCAGTTCCAGAAATATGCTTTATAACAAAAGTAAAATTCTACATTTATTCAACCCATTTTGCATGCTTCTGGTTCAGTTTCTCCTGTCGAGTTATGAATTATAAAGCATGGTTATTGCTATACAAGACAAACTCTTTCGAAACCAAGTAATGTCTCCATTTTTTCAATGCCTGTATGACTGCATAGAACTCTTTATCATACATGGAATATTTTATCTTAGCCTCATTCAGATTTTCACTGAAGTATGCAATCGACCTGTTGTCTTGTATTAAGACTACTCCAATCGCAAATACACTTGCGTCACATCTCACTTGAAATGTCTTGCTGAAATATGGTAGAATCAGAACCGGCTGTTCAGTTATCTTATCTTTCAACAATTTGAAACTTTTCTCTGCTTCTTCTCTCCAACGAAAAGATTTATGTATTTTCTTGACTGTGTCCATCATTGGTGCACATATTCCACTGAAATTTCTAATGAAATTTCTGTAAAAACTAGCCAATCCATGGAAGCTTCTAACTTTAAAGATACTATTTGGTGATGGGCAATCCTTGATTGCTTTTACCTTCTCAGGATCCATTTTCAACTCATTTGAAGAGATCACAAAACCCAAATAAATGAGTTATGTCTTCATGAAAGATGACTTCTTTAGATTTATCAACAATTTCTCTTGCTATAACCTCCTCATTACTGCATCTAAACGCTCCATCTGTTCCTCTTCAGTCTTACTGAAGATCGATATATCATCAAGATATACGATTACAAACTTTCCTATGAAATCTTTCAAGACTTTGTTCATTAGCCTCATAAAAGTACTGGGTGCATTTGTCAAACCAAATGGCATGACAAGCCATTCATAGAATCCTTCATTTGTTTTAAATGATGTCTTCCATTCATCACCTTCCCTCATTCTAATCTGATGATATCCGCTTTTCAAATCAATCTTTGAAAAAACATTTTCTCCACTCAAGCAATCCATCAAGTCATCCATCCCGGGTAAAGGAAATCTATACCTGATGGTGATTTTGTTTATAGCTCTCGAGTCAGTACACATTCTCTAGCCACCATATTTCTTTGGGCTTAACACTGTAGGCACAATGCATGGACTCAAGCTTTCTCTGACTAACCCTTTGTCCATCAAATCTTGGACTTGTCTTTTGAATTCTTCATTCTCCTGTGACGTCAATCTGTACGCTGCCTTGTTTGGTAAACTCACTCTAGGTATAAGGTCAATGTGATGACTTATGCTCCTGATGGGTGGCAATGAACAAGGTAATTCTTCCACCACTATATCAACAAACTCCTCTAGCAGTTCCTGAATTTCTTCTGGTAAATCATCTATTTTGGTACTGGTCAAGACGACTTTGGGTTTTCTTACCACAACAAACTACATGTCTTCCTCTTTCTTGACTTCATCACGAAGCTCCTTTCCACTCATGAGAAGTATGATATTGTTCACCTCTTTTTTCACCTCCTTGTCTTTAATTGGCGACAACATATGCGTCCTACCATTCTTCTCCAAGTTGTAAGTGTTCTTTCTCCCATCATGAACAACATTTCTGGCATATTTCCATGGTCTCCCCAACAAAATATGACCGACATCCATGGGAATAAAATCACATAAAATTTCATCCTTATATCCCCCTATTTTAAATTCAACTAAACATTGTTTAGTGACAGTTCCCTGATGTCCTTTTTGTAACCACAAGACTTTGTATGGACTCAGATGTGCAACGGTCTCCAATTCCATCTTCTCCACCATATTTGTGGATACTATATTATCTGTGCTTCCACTGTATGCTATTACCTTGCATACCCTATCCTTGGTCTTGCAAGCAGTTCTGAATAAACTGTTTGTCTGGACTGGATTTTCTATCTCCTACTCTGGCTTTAAGAGAATTTTCCTCATCATTAAGGATCTTCTACCTTCTGCATCTTATTCTTCAACATTTCTCCCTTGCACTTCAGAAATGTGATATTTGCCTCCATCCCTTTTTCTATTGGGAAATTCTAAATATTTATGTCCGATCTTTCCACAGAAAAAACATTTTATCTCACCTCCTCTACCTCTTCCTCTTCCTCTGGCTCATGGAAAAGTGTTTCTCTCGGCATACTATCTCCCCTGTGAACTTCCTCCTCTTTCAGGGTGAGTACGAGGTGTCTTTTCTTCTTCCTTCGGCTTATGAATCCTGTCCTGGGCAATTTCTTTGCCTCTGCCCTGACTTTGACCTCGACCTCTTTGACCTTGCTTTCAGACCAATTTCTCTTCAGCCTTCAGGGACATTTGATAACAATCTTCGACATTCATGATTGTCATCATGCTCATCTCATCCTGGATGTCATATCTCAGACCATTCATGTATCTGGTGACCTTTTCATCATCACTTTCATAATGACCAACTCTGATGTTGAGCTTGTAAAATTCCTTAGTGTATTCCTTCAATCTCATCCCTTTCTGTCTCAAGTTTTGCATTCTTCGAAACATATTAATTTGGTAATCTCTAGGTATAAAATTGGCTTTCATTTTTGCAACCATCCTATCCCATATTTTGATTCTTTTCTTTCCTTTGCAACGCCTACCGGTCTACATTTCATCCCACCACAGTGCTGCATGCCCTTTAAGTCTGGTGACGACATGTTTAAATTTCTTATCTTCCTCGACATCCTCATAGTCAAAGTATTTATCCAGAGCTCTAAACCAATATAGTAGCTCTTCAACATCTAAGTTTCCTTCATACATTAAAATGTCTATCTTTTCCCTAACACCTATCCTTGAAACAACTCTGAATAGACGTTCTTTTGTAGCGTCTTCAGCTATGACTTCTTCTTCAACTCCAACCTCATTTTTTCTTTCGGCTTCACTGACATATCTAGCATCAACTGTCTATCTCTGTGCTGTCTCCATAGCATCTAATCGAGCACAGATTTACCTCATTTCCCTTTCCATAGTTGGATCGGGCATTATTCTTTCTCTCCTTCTTGGCGACATTGTTTCAATTTGTTCCTCGCAGAAAACAAAAAGAAATCGTAGGCTATGCTTTGATACCACTCTGACGCAACACCCCCACCTTAGCGGGTTCTGCGTGACCTCCTGGTCTTAGGATCGTTCTAAATCTTCCCGAGAGTCTGATTGACTCTTTGATTTCCCCTCAAGAAATCACTCACACACACTAGTGTGTAACCATAGGTCCTTCTTTGGAGTTGCAACCAAGCAAAGAAACACTAAGCGCCAACTCACTCCCACATGATCTCTGACTATGACCACAACCTTTACCCAAACGGGTATTTCGGATTTCACGACTTCATGATTTTAGATGCGAGTCCTCTTGTCTTGACAATCCCCGAAACCTGAAAAAGCCCAAGGGAAATTGATTCCTCCCTTGAATTTACTTTGACGTGACCTATGACTATGAGTTGGGGCCAAATATTTTCGGCACCCAAGATTTCACGTATCAACGTTTTGCTATGAAACAACTCCTTTCGCTGAATTTTGAAACTATGACAAACCCTTGGCACAGATCAATGGCTTTGAGATCTCCTACGATCTGATGGTCCTAGTTCTTTTAGGACTTCACGAATTGGGAGTTCGTGACTATTGACTCCAATTCAAAGCTTCCTCCACTTCCCGAATTTCGAAACGACGAAATTCAAGGACGTGAGATCAACGATTCCCATTGATCCTAATCCATCAGCCACTATTCCTCCTGAGATTATGAGTGATTAGAAACACTCAACCTTAATCTCTCCACTAGTTTGTGAGATCAAACAGTCCACAACAAATTGACACTTCTCCTTGAAGAGACTCCACAGTCCGTTCCAGCTATCAATATTCCTCCACTAAACACTCTGGCATCAATGCTTCTGAGCTTCCTCCCTATTGGGTAACTTTGACACTCACCTTCCCTTGAAATCTTCAAGTTTCTTTCCCTCCTAAGCTTTCTGTTGTAATATCAAGGGTTTCCTTAGGGCTCTTGCATGCACTCCTTGTAGCATTCACAAATAACCTCTGGTTATTTGA
>SNQJ01S0085662.1:0-13794 GCA_010110895.2 Picea sitchensis | reverse complement strand
TCCCCCTGCACACGCCTTGCATGAATCTGTGTTGTGGCTACACTTACAATGGTATGAGGACAACGATATCCCTCCTGATCTTTTTGAGATAAAACTCAGACCCTTGTCAACACACACCTTGCGGACGTTCACTGCACTCTTTGCATAATTTCTTAGGAAGAGAAACAATTGAAACTCATACTTCCCTTCTCGCGGACTTCATACATTCATCATGAAATAACAAGAATGTACATAGTATTGAAATAAATGCATAACAGAATATATAAGAAACTGTATACATACAATTCAACAAATGAAAATAGTAAGCATAATAACACCATGGACGTGAGTCAAAGATTTATTATATTAACTCAAGTATTCCTGTACATGGGTTCTTCTCTGTGTTGTTACTCTCTGTAGCTCTACATATTTCTCAACTGATACAATTGGGAATGATACAATGATACAAGCGAGGGTGTCTTTTTTTATCTGTTTTCCCTTCTACACTACAAGCTATCTAATCTGAAATAAAAGCTACAACAACTTTTCATAAATTACAATAAATGCCTCTTTATCTGACATATGTGAGCAACGCTCAAGATCTTTTTACAATATCCAAAACATAAATGTAAATACGTCTCCCAGCTATTACATTAATATCTCTTCATTTAAATTTAAAACATTTTTAAAATGTGCGTTGGTGCATATCCAACTGTCTTCTACCTTTGCACTTTCTTTGCTGGCTGCTTACGATGCTCCTGCATCAGGTAGTGGCTCTTGGTGGCATAGCTAAGAGAAAGGGTGTCTCATCACGAGCCAACCTTCTCATCTCCATGAAATGCTTGTGGGTAACACTATCACCACTGGTCACCACGCCAAGGTAGTGTCCCCCAACTATTCTCTTGAAATAAAAAGAAATAATATAAAGAGTAAAAATGCAATGAATGGGATAGGAAAAAATTGCATCCATGACAAGGTGCAATTCACCCTCTTCAAAGGCACCCATAGGTAAGACCAACATTTCCCTGTTATCACTACACCCCTTGCCCAAAAATCCTCCACACCATCTCATGAACTTACATGACCTATATTGGCCTTCACCTAGAAAAACCCCACACCTAAGGAGAATTATCTCAATAGGACATCTTGGAACCCTCTCCAAACTTGGCTTGTAGAATAGAATAACGTCTTTGAGCACTTGTCTGGAAAAAGGGGGGTTTTATGCACATGTTTGGGTAACTTGATTATTAGACATGATTGGCATTGCTATGATCCCTGTGACTTAAAATCCCATGGAGGGCATGATTTTTGTTGCTACAGGACCATGCCCGACAGACAGGTACATATGGGGAGATGATTAGCTCAGATCTCCATAGGGATAAAATCCCATTAGATGGATGCTGAGACCCCAACCAGGGGCATACATATACCAGAGGCTTGCACCGGAGAAAAACAAGGACGTTCCACCAAAGGCACCTTGGCAGGCTTGTACCTAGGGGGTCTTGCCTTTCCCCTTAAATGTTGGCCTTGGGAGGCCCATGATGTCACCCTTGTGACCCTTGTTGTCACCCAACATCAAATGGACATGATGGAGGTAGTTGTGTGCCAAGTGGCACATGTGGCATGATCTGGAGGCCTTGGAAGGCCTAAAGTTTTTCTCATGGAGGCCAATGTCTCATTTATGAGGCCCAACGTCACCCTAAGAGGGCATGATGTCACCTCTTTTGCACATTTTAGGGTTTAATTTGTCAATTTTATGTAAAATTGAATTTTTGATGTAATTAGCCATGTTGACCTCTTTTGACCTAATTTGTAATTAAAGGTCATTTGAATTGTATAAATAAGGGAAAAATCCCTTGTATTTTTCATCATCTTTCACTCACACAAGTTTGAGGTCTAAAATTCGACCTCTTTTAAGGCTTATTGGCTGAACTAAGTGGTGCACAACTCTTGGAGGGAGCTTTTATTGGTGATTTTTGGCATTTTCATGGTGGAAAGTCTTAAATTAGGGCTCGTGACTAGATTATTCTTGGTGAATGTAAGTGAAAATATGCAATTATTCTTTCTTTTATTGGTTATGATATCTTTTACTTTTCATTTATTAAATATTATGAAATTGATAGTGTGAAACCCTAGGAGAAAAGCACATGTTATTGTCCTTCTCTCAATAGCTATCCACCTACTTGATTTTTCTAGAAGACACCTTCATTGGAGAATATTATAGAGCCATACCTTAGTAGCACTCTATTACCTTTGATTCATTAAGCTTTTATTCTCCAAGCTTGACCTAAAGAAGAAGGAAACCCGCTAGGGCCTAGGGTTACCTACTTCCTAGTGGTTGTTTTCCTTATAGGTTTTTGGATGATTGAGGCCTTGGGTTACCAACACCTCAACCATACTCCCTCTTGTATTTAGTTCACTTATTATCATTTGTTTCCCTCAATCTTTCTTCTGCAAAAGTGACTCCATTAATCCTAAAGGCACTAGATTATACCTTACATTTGATTGATTGATGAAAACAACCCTTAAACCTTCTACTTCAAGCTCTTTGCTAACCATTCCCAACCTTAGATTAGAATAACTTACTAACTATATTTATTCTATTACAAAATTAATATACAACCATATATGACAACAATAAAAGCTCTTAAAATCAAGTGTTAGAGTTGATTTTACATTGCCTTCTTTGCTTCCGGCAAATACTAGCATATTGCCAATTTTAGGTTATCATTTTGGGTCATTATTGAAGCTTGTATAAGGCATAATTGTGAAGCTATAATTATATATACATTGTTTTTATAAATTTATGTTGCTTCATCTTTATTATTGGCTTATTTCTTTTGTTCAAAGTCCAATGTTTTATGAAGCACTAATATCAATTGGTACTTGCAAATAATGTTTTCTTGTTGTCCTTTTCTGGGCAAGTACACTTAAGAAAATATTTTCTTCATCTCATTAAACCTTTGGTACTTTCTGATCAGTGTGACTTGTAAGAGGAGAATAAATTTTCTTGATATTATTACCTTTGCCTTCTCAAACCCCCAGGTCACCAGGGACGTTTCCCCTGGGCTTTCACCCCTAAAGAGAAAGACGTGTCTTATTTAGGTGACAGTGATAGGACAACCTCATGTTACACCAATTTATTGTTCACTTTCCTTTGGATTTTGGGAAAGTACAAATTGTGCGATAATAGGCACCATTCAAACGGTTTAAACATTTGAAATAACACATTAAAGTATTAAATAATTTAAAAATTAGCGCACCAACAATATTTGCAATAATGACTTAGTTCTTGCAATCAACCCTATATGTGCATATAAAAACACTATTACACCTGCTATGAGCTCAACCAACATAAACATTTAAAATAACACATTAAATTATTAAATAATTTAAAAATTAGCACGCCAACAATATTTGCAAGAATGACTTAGTTCTTGCAATCAACCCTGTATGTGCATATAAAAACACTATTACACATGCTATGATGAAAATTATTTCAAACCCAAACCATAACATGTAATTACCCTTTAAGAAAAAAAAATATGGTGCAAAAAATTGGTCAAGTGAGGTAATGATCACAAAAACTAGGTGATTTTAGTAATGGGGGACCAACTTAACCAACATAAAAAGGTATGATTTTTGATGGAAGTATAGGGTAATGAGAGAAGGGGAAAGGGTGCATACTTAGGTCTCAACAATGGGTATTATGAAAATGAACTAAGTGGATAATGAAAATGAAAATAGGCTAAGTATGGAGATGGTTAAATGTGGAAATGGTTAAGTATGTAGAATAGTGAGGAGGGAGAGTAGAGTGAAAAGAAGGAAAAATTGCTAAGTATGGAGAATAGTGAGGATGGAGAGTAGAGTGGAAAGAATGAAAAATGGCTAAGTATGGGACATGGCCATTATGCGGGTCAAAAAAGTAAGAGGGTCATTTTGTAGAATGTGGGACTATGAACCTGCAGACCTAGATATGTATGGAGAAAGGGTGAGGAGGTTCGCACCTAAACGAGAAATACGACTAAGGAAAATGGGGTGAGTGACCCCGCAAAGAAAATGAGACTAAGTGTGGTTCCAAGAATCTAATCGAGGTTCCAAGAAAATCTTAGTTCCAATAAAAATTAACCGTGTTGCACATGGAAAAAGTACTCTTCGGGTGATCAGACAAAAACATGGATATCTTGAGCATAAAAAGTTGAATTTTGAATCTGAAAAAAGTGTGACGAAACTAAGATTGAGGACTACACAATGAGCTCATAATTTTTCAAAATTTCCTTCTTCTGATATGGAATTTTTATTTTATTATTCCAAGAGAGGGAAATCTATGTGATCAAATTAGATGATTAACAACCCCTTCCCCTTGTGGTTTTACCACCACTCATGCCCCTCCCAAGACCCCTCTCCCCATGGATTTAACACCAACCATTACTCAAATGAGTAGTGGGTGGTGGTATAGTCATGATGGAAGGGGGACTGAGAGGGGTATGTGGGGTGGGTGGGGCATGTGAGGGGGGAACAAAGGAGGGGAGGTGGTTATGGGAATCCGCCCATTCAATTTGGCTTTTTAATTTTTTTTTGGTTATTTTTATTTAATTTAATTTTTTTCTTTCTTTCTATATATATGAAACTTATAAACTTTTAATTGCTTTTATTTTTTAAACTTGGGATTTTCCAGTGTCATGGTCCCCCCCCCTTTTTTCCTTCTATTTTTATTTATTTTTCCTATTCCTTCAATGTTTGTTTATTTTTTAATGATTTTATTTGGAATAGTAATGATATTTTAGTTCACGATTTCAAAAATGTTTTAAATTTAAGATGAAAAAAGAGATGATATTACTGATAACACTTATTTTTGATTTGGGGGTTGATTTTAAGAATTTGCATACAAGGATATTGGTTGTCAAGGCTATGATTTAAAAAAAGATGTAATTTTATCCTTGAAAAACAAAGGGTGTTGTCGCTGTGAGCACCACTGTTTGATTAAGAGATAATAGATATTTTAATATTTTGGTTGCAATGGTACCAATTGTTAAGTCCACAGTTTCAGAGAAGTTGCAACTTTAACCTAAAACAATGGTACTACTGTTAGCACCACTATTTGATTTGGGGGTTGATTTTAAGGTTTTATTGGAAATATTATGAGACCATCAACACAATGGTTGCAAAAGTGGTAATTTTAATCCTGAAAAAAAGATGTTACTGGTAACACTATTTTTCAATTCAGGGGTTGATTTTGGTGTTTTGACAAAAAATGAGGTTTTAGGGACATATTTATTGTTTTGAGGTCATAGTTCTCGTCAAGTTGGTAACTATGTTGATTACATTAATGATGAATTAGTGCTAGACATTTTATATGTGGTTATCAACAATCCTTTCAATGATTTTGAAGGGTTGGATGCAAATTATGATCTTAATGAGTCAGATATTGAATTAGATGAAATTCAAGATCAACAAGAGTTGAACATGTAATAAATCTTATCTAATAAAGTGAGTTGTTTCAAATTGAGTACTCTTATGGTTTGGGATCTCAAAAGGGTTCAATTATCTTTTAATTTTGCAAAAATAAATGAATGAATTGTAAAACTAATAATGAAATAGGGTGGCGTATTGTATAGTTTGAGGGTTAACATATAATAATTTTTTTTAATCTATCAAAAAGTAAAATGGAGAAGGTCATTTTTTGGTGGATTGTGTATTTCGTTTGAAGCATTGTTAAATTATAGTTTAGTTTTAGTTAAAAATTGTATATTCTAAATAACATAGTCCACATGAAATGTAACTATACTTGCAAAAATGAATTACACTTGAAGAAATGAAATATGATTACTTTTCATCAAATTATTTAACTATAATAGAATCTTAATTAGAATCCTATTTCAGAAAACATGGTTCTATAGCCACTAAAAATAGGGATTTGTAGTATGCTAAAAGAACTTCAAAAAACAAGGTCTTATAACCACTGAAAATAGGGATATGTAGCATGCTAAAAATACTTCAATAAATATAGTTTTATAGCTACTAAAAACAAGGATTTGTAGCATGTTGTAGAAGGAAAACACATTGCTAGGTTAGGAATAAAAGTCATATTTTAGAGCTAGATTGAAAAATTGACTTATACTTTGTAAAATGTAACTACACTTGCATAAATTAAATAATACTTGCATAAATGAAATGACAATTACTTTTTATCAAATTATCTAAGTTGTAACAAAATTCCACTTAAAATCCTATCTGGAAAACAAGCTTTTGTAGCCACTGAAAACAAAGATCTGTAGGATGATGAAAACGCTTAGGAAAACAAGGTTTTATGGCCATTGAAAATAGGGATTTGTAGCATGTTGAAAACAAATTGGGAAATAGGGTTATGTAGTCACTTAAAACAAGGATGAGTAGCATGTTATAGAAGAAAAATGCATTCCTAGGCTAGGAATAAAAGTCACTCTTTAGATCTAGATTACAAAATTAGTTCATACTTTGTAAAATGTAACCACACTTAAGAAATGAAAAAGTTCTTGCATATATGAAATAAAAATTACTTTTCATCAAATTATCTAAGTTGTAATAAAATCCTAATTATTACAATGAATTGAGAACTATAAAATATTTACTTAAACCTTAGACACATGCACACAACACAAAATGATAACTCTAATAATATGAATAACAACACAAGGAAGTGACAACACCCACTTTGTTGAGTGGTCCCCACCTCCTTAGAATAGAGTACTGGATTAAGCTACACCAATGCTAAATGGAACCAACTATTCAGTTTACTCAGAAGAAATAAATCAAACTGTATCTTATATTGCTAGAACATATCTTCAATTTTACAGAGATATGTTATGTCAAAAGTTTAGGTATCAAAATGATAAATGATAAATAACAAGGTATAAAAGTTTATGCATCAAAGTCATGCCATAAAAGGTATAATATTTTAGGAATCAAAGTCATTTCTTCCCAGTTGAACTTGTTGCACGAACTCATGCAACCTTGTAATCTCTCATATAATCATCACAATCAAACAAGTCTAAGTGGGATGAGTGGGAAAAATATGAATGATAATACTTCTGATGAAGATTTCTCAATATACAAGGAGAGTTACCATGCTCCCCCATCACATAAAAACAAATATTGATGTCAACATCTTTCCAAAGGGATGTCTCCTTTGTGTGATCAATAGAAAACAAAACTTGTATCTTGGTGAAGGACACAAAATGAGTGGGAAATGAAATTTCAGCTCCAACCATTGTGTTCCATGCTTCCTTAGATAGTTCATGTGCAACTGATACCTATTTAGAGATTTATTGAATTCAGGATAAGTAAGTGGCTCTATTTTTCTAATTTCAGGGGATAAATTGGGCCATCTATGTTGACAACCAAGCAAATCCTGCCATGCTATTATCATCTCACATTTAGAAAGAGTATCCCTTTATGCTTGTTGGAGGTAAAGAGAAACATGGGGATAGTTGAGTAACCTTTTTTTTCTCCATGATTACTGCATGGGGAATATGATATTATCTTCTTACCCATAGGTTGACATCCTATTCTACATTCTCCAAATTGGGCTAGTCTTTACTCCACTAAATTTGGTGGAACAAGAATGATGTGAAAGTCCTGGATTGTATTTATCCTACAAAAGTATTAGGGTTCTATTTTTTTTTAATTCCATAGAATAAATTAATGATGGTATGGTTTTGATAACATTTTTTTGTCGTCCTCACAAAAACCAAAATAAATAGTCAAGAACTCTTTAGTGGTGAAAACATTACTAGATTTATCTTCAATTAGTTGGTGTAATTGAAACAAAATCTATTGTCCCTTTAAGAAAATTGCATACACTAGGGTGTCCCCCCACATTTTAGTGATTCCAACATTAAATGGTACATATATTCTTTGTCTAAATTGAACTGGTGTCTTGCTTTTTCTACTTCTTGTTGTTTTCCTTGTAAGGTCAGTTGAACTGCTTCTAGGGTAGACATTATTTCCAAAGGTATTCCCATTGTTCCCTCTTTTACTAATATAATTATCCCACTATGCTCAAAGACAAAGAACAATCTGATTACAAGTTTTCATGGCAACGATACCTCGACTACAAGATTCAACAACACTTTTCCATTTATCTAGTTTGGCCCTAAGTTGAAGAATCTCAAAGGTTTTTTTTTCTTTTGTTGTATCTTCTTTTTGAGCCTCTAGGGGGCCCTCTATAGGATAAGTCAATGTTTATGTAGTATTCCCTATGTTTCATTAGAAAATTTTGAAGCAATATTAGAGATAGTTTCCTTCAAAACTTCACCTTTAAGATATATTATGTAGGGAATAATAGTCTCTTCTTTCATAGTAGTTGGCACTTTGATAGTTTTTGTAGCAACATTATCAATGACATGATTTGCAACAACTTCTATAGAAATATCATACACAGTTTCCTTCAAATATTCCCCTTCAAGTTTTGTAGTAGAGGGAATGAAATTCTTTGATTCCTTTGATTATGCAGTAGAAGGTGCTCCAATAGTTTCTGTATTAGTAATACAAATAGAATAATTTGTAATAACTTCAACATCATTAGGTTTTGTAGAAATATTTTCAACAATAGGATATGGCGTAATAACTTCAATATCATTAGGTATCGTGAAAAAGGTCTCAAAATCCATTTCTAAATCAACAACACCACTTTCATGTAAATCATAATGTGGGAATTCCTCTCTCATTGTGTTGTAGGTTTTTCACTCTACTTCCTTGTGTTGTTTTATGACTTAAAGAAAATAATTCATGTTTAGTTTAGGCATGTAACAATCTCTTTATTTTTGGGAAACAAACAATTTTTTATCAACCTCTTGGTCATCTCTCTTAAATTCTTATTAATTCTCTATAATTTAGAATAGGATTGTTCGATTTTATTTAAATAATTTAGATGCATATACTTACCAAATAAGTGAATGAATCTCCACTTCCTCCTACCATGTTTATTTCTCACAATAGTTTCATTTTTAGTAGTATCCTTCCTTGATTCTTTAGTAGCTTTCATGGAAACAAGTTTTTTATAAGTATCTTACCTTGGCTCTTCAATAGTTTTTGTGGAAACATGTTTTGTAGTGCTACTTGATCTAGTTTTTATTTGTTTAAAATGCTCCTAAATGAACCTCAACACTACCCGTGCAATGTTTTCTACTCACAAAATGGGTTAAAATCTTGTTAGATGCCACTACAAACCCTATGCTAGCAACCAATAATTCATAATGTAAGGTACCATATATATTATAATAAGAAGAAACAAAAATGTTGCAGCAAATACCATTGGAACAACAAAATATAGAGAATAATAACACCAACAATGATACCTTTATTGATAGAAAGTCAAATTAACTTGACTCTTGGAGGGAAAACCTTCAACAAAGCATAGCTCTATTAAAATAATTCTCAAGAAAAGACTTTTCCATACCTTCTAGTTCTATTTATACTAATTCTATATTCTGAATAACGTTCCAGAGGAAGATCTTTCTAGAAGTGGAAGATTCTATTAAGTCTTGTTCACATGATTATATAGGCCTTATCTACTAATGTCATCCTTTATTACATAGAAAACATATTATTCTATGTAAAATTCCTTTCTCTTGTGGAAAATCATACATTAGCCAAACTGGGAGATCCTTCAAAGCCCATCTCAAAGAACATATAGTTGACACAACTGGGAGATTCTTCAAAGCCCGTCTCAAAGAACATATAGTTGACACAACCCACAATCACATCTCAAAATTAGTTGTTGCTAAACACTCTTTCAATTCTAAACATCTAATTTGTTTTGAAAAAACTAGAATCTTGGCCCCAACACCCTGTTACTTTTCTTGCATCATACACAAATCTCTTGAAATCTAAAAACATCTTAACAATTTTAACCATGAAGATGGGTATAAACTTAGCCAATCCTGGAAACCTATAATTCACTGCATCAAGCAATCTAACTAAACTTTATTTTTCTTTCTTGTGCCACCCTTTCCTTGTCTGCCCCCCCTGCACCTACCTTTTTTCAGAAATTATCGTCTTCCAATCTCTAATAAATAATTTTTTTCATCCTAAATCCACAATTATCAATTGAATCTTCCTAAATCCATGATTCTCAAGTAATTCACAATTATTCTTTTTCCCAACCTCTAATTAAATCTAATTATTATGTAATTAGTATAAATTATATAATTCAATCAATATTATTATATAGTTATCATTTAATAATTATTATTGACTAACCATTCTTTTAAATTTATTATTCAATTTTTAATCTATTCACATGTTCCCTTGTTTAACCAATTTTTTACCTTCCTAAATCCTTTAAAATTTTTAATCCTTATTTCTTTTCCTCATTAGCTAACCTCTAACTAATTCCAATAATTAATTACTCTTTAAAGTATATTATTATTGATCAATTATCCTCTTAGTTTATAATTTGACCTTTTATACATTAATTAATAATAGCAAAAAACTCTATTTTTCAATTACATTTCAATTCCTAGCTAATTTCAATTTATTAATTATTATTAACTATATTGTTGTTTAATAATTATTATTAACTATTCTTAACTATATTGTTATTTAATAATTATTATTGATTAACTATATTATTATTAAATAATTATTATTGATTAATTATTCTCTTAGCTTTTAAATTTAACCTTTTATTATTTACTTTTACCTTATTAATAAAAACAAAATAAATATTTTCATAACGAATAATTTATAGTGATTATATCTAACCTTTTCCCTAATTGTCATATTATATTCACCTTTATATTCCCCCTACCCCAACACTCTTTTCATACTTATTTCTTCAACAATCCTTGATGATGGGTGGAGTGTCCACTTAAAACATTGGATGTTTCAAAAACTCCTTACACAATTTATTTCCAGAATTACAAACACATTACGAGGAACTGTGAAAATATTCATACTTTAATTACTCTCAAACTGTAACTCCTTATCTCTTTGATTTGGCCTATTCTGATAGGATTTCAGAAGATATTGGAGACATGCTTCATGACATGTGAATTAGGTGGTTACAAGTCATGGATAGCTTGATGGCATGTGAAATAATCAATTACAAGTCACATATAGACTTGATGACATGTGAACTAAATAGTTACAACTCATTCATACTTTTCATGCTTAATTATGAGCTTTTTCCAACCTATTACATTTTTTTTCTCAAGTTCTATGCTCAAATTATGAGTTTTTCCCTCAATGTCCATGCTCAATTATGGTCTTTTTCCATCTCACTACAAACTTTCTTTTCAATTATAAGTTTTTTCTCAAGTATGAAATAATTTTTATTTCATAATTATGAAATTGTGATAAAATAATTAGTTCCTTGTGAATTTATTATGTGAATTTTACTCAATTATGTAATTCTAGCCTCATAACATCTAGTAACATGCTCACAAAACCTATGGTGGAAAATACAAGTATAACACATAGGCCAAAGGGCATGGCCAAGAACTCATAGTGACTCTCATGAGTTCAAAATGTAGTATTGGGAATGTATTCTTCCTTTATACGTATTTGGTGGTACCCAGAACAAAGATAAAGTTTGGTAAAGTATTGAGCACCACTGAATTCACCCAAAAGGTCATCAATAACAAGAATGTAAATTTTTTCTTTGATTGTGAGTTTCTTGAGGGCACAAAAATTAGGACACATGTGCCAAGTTCCTTGTTTATTGAGTACCATGACTATTGGAGAAGAATAAGGGCTGGTAAGGGAGAACATTTGGAAGAAGACTACCTAGGATTAAAGGGATGGAATGATCATGGATACCATGGAAAGGGGGAAGTCCATGTGGGGTGGTAAAAATATCTTGGTGTTGAGAGAGTATATATTGGAGGTCAAGATGCATAGAGGGTGTCTTAAAATATTGAATGGAATGGAGTTGACAAATAATGCTAGAATGACCTTTTTTGAGTAGCTTTTCCATTTAGTGGGAGTTGATGATCTCAAGTGAGCCTGTTGTGATGCCTTGGAACTTATATTGTTGTCCCTCCTATTGGAATTGCAAGGTGATGTCCTTAAAGTCCATTATAATGGGTTCGAGAGTTCGTAACCATTAAATATCGATAAAAATGTCACAAATTCCCATGTTTATAGAAAACATGTGAAATTTCAGGTGGTACTGACCAATTTGTAGGTGAACATTTTCACAATGCCCCCCACATTTCATGGAACCACCATTGGAAATCATGATTTTAAAATTGTTGACTACATAGATATAGCAATTGATTTCTTGGGCAATGCAGCGATGAATAAAATTATGGTTGTTGCCACTGTCAACTATGATGATGACTTTCCTATGCTTAATGTAGCCAATTAACTTGAAGGTTTGGGGAGCAGAGAATCCAGTGAGGGATTTCAGTGAAATCAACGGTTCAACTTTTGGAGGATTAGAGGTGGATTAGGATCATTTTCTTGGGGTATCTCTTGAATAGAGGAAACACCAACCTCCTTGTCATGAACATCCTCACAAATAGCCATAAAAAGATTCTGTTCTTTTCACTTATGCCCCGCAAAATATTTATCATCACAATTATAGAAAAGGCCCTTGAGTTGTCATTCGACCATTTTTGCCCAAGTTAATTTATGGATCTTGAGAGGATTGTCCTAAGGAGAAGGATCGATGGGTCGAGGGCGAGGAACAAAAAAGGGTTTTCTATTTTGAGAAGATACAACTTGTTGGGATTCCTTGACATGTTTAGTAGCTTCCAACCAAGTCTGGGGGCAAGCCATTAGGACCTAGGATCTAATTTCATCCTTTAGGCCACTGATAAAAAATTCCATGAAGAAGGCATCTAACATGCCATCCATTCTGAAAGCCAAGTGCTCAAAATAGATGATCAAGTCTTCCATGGTTCCAAACTGCTTCAACTTGGTCAAACGACCCAAATGGTGTTTGTCAGTGTCAAATAATTCATAAAGTTTGGTTACAAATTGTGTCCAAGAAACTAGATAGAGGAAATTGTTACAAAGTTTTTCCAACTCATAAGTGATGCCATGCAAGGAGAAGTAATGGTCCATTTGAGTGAGCGTGCTAGTGGTCTCCAAGCCATCAAATTTGTTCACCTCGACTCTGGGAAGACACAATTCACTATGAAGGTGATTGGAATGAGGGTCATGGAAAAGGGAAGATTCACCGTCTTCATTATATTAAGGTTATTAAGAGGAGGTAGGGTTCATGGATCATCTCATCAATTTGTCAAGTGTGGTGCTGATGGTGGCATATTGGTCCTTGAGGGAGCTATATTGTTCCTTGAGGGTATAAACATTGGAATTGAGGGAGATAGGATTGGATAAAAAAATGAATAAAAAAATAGTAAAATCTAATTTTTTTTAATAAAAAAATCAAAATAAATTACCCTTAAAGCACTAAATTTAAAGAAAACAAATTGAAAAAAAAACCATTAAAACCATTTCAACTAAAACACAATCTTTAAAAAAAAAATAATTCTAAAAAGTTAAAACAACAAAAGTAAAAAATTTAATAAAATTTTAAATCTTAAATTTATTACGATCCTAAAATTAAAAAAAAAAATCAATTAAATTTTTAAATTTTAAATACATTACCAACATTAAAAAAAATTCAAATTTTACACACACACACACATATATATATTGTAAGCTAGAATTATGTATTACCTTTCAAAGTAAAAAATTACAGCATAAATCCATGACACTGGTGCTAAGGCTTCCAAAAACGAAAACCAACCCCACCACCAAGTGTTAAAGTTCCAAAAAACTTGTCCAAAATGACTGTAAAAAGACCATATTACATAGTTGAAA
>SNQJ01S0085661.1:71272-92703 GCA_010110895.2 Picea sitchensis | reverse complement strand
TTTTAGAAATTAACTAAGCCTTATCACTGAGAAATGAACTCAAATGAGTGTTCCTCCTAGTGGCGCCTAAAATTCATCTTTGGAGTTGGTGTTTTGTTCTACCCTTGCATGAGTGCCCTAAACTAATATTTGATTGACACTATTAATGCCTTTCTTATCTGTGAGTTTAACACTTAGAATTTTTCTATGAAAAACTTTAGCAGATTTTGTGTATCACAAAAAAGTTATTTTCGAACGAGACAATGTGTATCGCAAAAAAAATGAAATTGTGTGACATAGCGTATATCACCTTTCTCCCATTATCGTATTAATGAAAACATTTAAGGGTGCAATGTATTACAATCAGTACACGTGATACATCGCGAAGGGAGGAACTTTGCATTTCGCGGAAAGCAATCAATACTTGGGATTTTTTGAATAAAAGATGGGAAAATTCCTGTGTATCACATAATGGATATCTTTGTTTTAGTGTGATGTATCACACCAAAATATTTTTTTGTGCATTGCAATGTAAAGAAGGAACATTTCCATTTATGTGACACACCACAAGACTTAGAATTTTTTAAGGGAAAAAGGAAAGAAAGGGTTACATGTTGCAAAGATCAAAATATGGACATGATGCAATGTATCACATGGAAATAGTTTTAGTGCGATACACTGCAAAGAGGTAATCTTTTCATCAATGCAATAAACAATGGGAACAAAAAGAGTATGGTGATGTGAGGTTCTCTGTATCATAGAGAAACAAAAATTTAAGTGGTGCAATAAATAGTTCACCTCAATAAAGAGAAAATTGCAGCAATGAAATATCATTAGAGACTAAAGATCACGGTGATGCAATAAACAAAATGAGTTGGACTAGTGATATATCCATACAAATTGATGACGTGGAGTGTATAAACGAAGTGTATAGATGATGACATAGAAAGGTTCCATGGTGGTAGTTTTGTGTACAAGTGGCTATGTCATGTTATGGAAGCAAGGAGTGCCACGTAGGCATGCTAACACAACTAAGAGAAGAGGCTTAAGAACAACTGAGGGCCATAACTTATTTCTATGAACTTGGAATTGAATAAGAGTATAGTCAAAGTAGACGTCCTAACAAAAATTAATTACAAAGAAAAAATGTTCTGAATAAAATCGAAACTCTGGCACCTTGCACCATCCCATTAGTGCTTTAGGGTTTGGTATGTGATAAGTACTTGCCATCATTCAGAGAAATTGGGTATTCTTTAATATCCCATAGACATGCATGTTATGTCATAAGTTCACATAATAAAGACCCAATGACCTATGTCACCCACTCCAAGAATATGTCACTAAAGATGGATTGCAGATTCCATTTGAAGTGCCACACAATTCCCTTGTCCCTCTAGTAAGGGGAATCTTGTAAGCACATGATGTTGGAGATACTACTAATCACCTAGGTAATGTTTTTCCTAAGGTTGATAGTCCAATGTTTAGGGAACTCCATAGATGAGAATATTCCCCTCCAACATGGCAGAATTCCTGTACAAAATAATAGGATGCCTTCCAAGTTAAAAAGTCAATTACAATCTTTAGTTATAATTAGTGGAGGCGCAACTCATGTGGGAGAAACCCCGGTTTTATCACTAGTAGTTGCATGTTCACCTTGGTTTCATCACCAGGAGTGCACATATCTCATGCATATCAATAATAGGACGACATATATTTGATTCTTTTCATGTGTTTTCCCACTCACAATTGTGACTTAGTTAACCGATGACTGGTATTGACTAGTTAACTAAGAGTAGGTGACAAACTACTTTGGTTTCTCGGTCGCTGAGTGTCTAGATATCTCTTGATCACTACTATGGTGCATTAGTTACTTATGTAGCCTATATAATGTAAATTATTCACCTTTTGAGTGTGGAATATAGTGAATACACTATTTTATTATTTTCTTTTATTCTCTCCTTGTCTCAATTTGCAATCTTTTTGCAAATTGTTGTTAGCTAGATTCCCTGTGCAAGTCTCACCACAATTGAGATGGCTATTAGAGTCTTAATTTAGGAGAAAGCGCATAAGCATTTCTATTTGTAGGTATAGGAGTAATATGTAGTAAGAAAATATGGATTACTCATTGAAAATAATTCTCACACCTCATAACTACTTCAAGTGGAAGCTAAAAGTTCCACATCAACTAAAATGCAGAGGCTTGTACCAAATAACCATGGAAAAAAAAGTACAACATGATTTTGTTGATGAGAAAAATGATTTTCTCAATAGAAAATACATGGCTCTTGTATTTATCTGCATATCTATTTCACCTGAACTACAATATCATGTAGAGGAGGAATCGCTCTCAACTTCGGATGAACTATAGACAAGAATGAAGGTTTTATTCGAGAATAAGTAAGTTTTTGAATAGTGCATCCATGATATTGAAAATATAGATCCAACAAAAAATCCACTCGAAGATCAAGCCTATCAGTTTGAAGAGCCTTCTACATAGGTATTTGCACAACTTTTTGTTCCATTCATTTGAGATGATGTCTACTCCATTTCAAATCTGTTTTCTGAATTGCATGAGGATGATATCATGCATGCATCTCACGACCCACATGCATAATTGTTTGCATGTTCCATGCATGCATCCTAGGAGCCACATGAAGAGACTCCCATGCATGCATCTCAGGAGCCACACACACATGCCATGCATGCATCTTAGGAACCAAAAAGGGGGCCACACACTTCAGATTCAATTATGAAACTTTTTGAGAAGAATTTTCATTAAAACATTTGGATACTTGAATTCCTCTCAGAAAAATACACAATTTAAAAAAAACATCATTTGAAATGGAGTCTGGGAAATGACGTTATGAGCATTTTAAAATCAACAAATTTCCATATTTTTTCCAGAAATGTCCTCATGATTTTCAAAGTTTCATCCAAACTTCACATGGTATTGGATTTGCATATTATTTTTACAATAAGAGAAAGTGGATATATGCGGACATTTCATTGGTGTATATACTTCATCATATTCATATAAACGTCTACCTCTTCAACAACATCTTCACTGAGCATAAGCTTGCACATCTGCAAGGTCCTCTTGGAGTGATGGACACTATTTCTTAGCCACCGCTTTTTTTCCTTGTTCATTTTTTTTTTATGCATTTTACTTTGAGAGGCGGGGGGTGGGGGGTTTACCATGAGTTTTTCTCTCTTTCCTATATTTTCTTATGTTTAATTCTTATACGCATTGTACAATTGGTACCTAAAATGGCCTTGGTTTCTGGGAACCATTCATCATGTACACCCTAGTAGTGTTCAGGGGTAGTGTTGGAGATATTACACACTCACCTAGGTAATATTTTTCCTAAGTTTGATAGTCCAATGTTGAAGGAGCTTCCATAGATGAGAATATTATCTCTTGATAATATTCCCCTACAAATTAGGGTGCCTCCTACAAAATAGGGTGCCTTTCCACTTCAGTTCAGAGTCAGTTACACCTCAGTTAGACTAGTGGAAGTCACTCATGCATGGAAACCTTGGTTTTATCACCAGCAGTTGCATGTTCACCTCAGTTTCCTCACTGGTACTATGCATATCTCATGCATGTGGAAAAGAGGGTGCATATCTTGTGATTGCATATGTTTCTCTCACTTCCACATGTGTGACTCAGTTAACTGATGATTGCATGGACAAGTTAACTAGGACTAGGTGGTAGATTACTTCGGGTTCTATCAGTGAGTGTCTATATCTCTCTAGATCACTACTATGGCACATTAATTCTTCATGTAACTTATATATATTGTAAATTATTCAGTCTTTGAGTGTGCAATACATTGAATACAATTATTTTGATTATTTTCTCTCATCTATTCTCTCCTTCTCTCAATTTGCAATCTTTGTACCAATTTGTGTTAGATAGATTTTGTGTGGAGGTTTCACGACAATTCTACATATGATTCATTCAATCATGTTCCTCGCATCATGCCAATGAAGAGTAATTCTAGAAAAAAAAAATACTTGTAAGAATATAGTGTAGTAAAGAGTAATTCTAGTGAAAGAAAATACTAGTAGGTATATAGTGCATATCAAGTCTTTCGATCAGTGAAAACATATGAAAGAAAAGAAAACATCACAATACTTTGATCGATGGTATAAATCAAAGAGAAATTCATAACTTTGAGTTTTTATTTGTGTTTCATTGTACATGGAAAGTAATGATATTTTTAAGTATGTAAATATGTTAGACATATTGTTAGTTGTGGCACCTCAATTAAACAATGAGGTGAGTGAAGTTGAGAGGGATGTGAGAGGACAAGGTGTTATGGGTGGTGTGACAAGGTCTCTAAGAGTAATCAAACTTTATTTCGTTTCATTCACTAAAATTTGGTCTGTTGCATTCATTTCAGTATTCTCAGGAAATAGTTTGGTGCTTCTAATATACCTTGTCTCCATGGTATTTTTCTCTTTATATTTTTTTGCATTTTCTTGGTGGGATTTCCCAAGCAACAAAAACAAATTCTAGGTGCACAATTGAGGTTTTCCATATAAGAAGACGTTTTAGCCTTATTACACCAAAAGGCACTTTCTATAGCCCAGTATGAGGGACATGTGTAATTCCTTTCGTGCTCAATACAAAGTTGACATGTATCATTTAAAAAAATATTAATAAAAATATATATATTTCAATGTCTTAATTAAAATAATTCTACATGAACTTTATATATAGAGAGATATATATTAATTCAAAGTAAAAAAAAATCATTTTGTCAAGAAGTTCTTTCTCCTTCCCAATATGAGGGTGAAGTGTAATTCCTTCAATTCTTAATATGGAGTTGGCACACATCATTTAAAAAAATATTAATAACAAAAACATATTTCAATGCGGGTTATAAATAAAATATTTCATTCACGTTATTTTTTTATATAAAGGAGAAAAAATATGAGGACACACTAGAAATAATAAAAGAAGAACTAAAAAATAAGTCACAATTTGAAACAACTTACCTCATAGAAGAAAAGAGGCTGGGAAAAATAATTCAACATAAAGATATGTTGATCAGTGTGAAGGTAAGTTGCAACAACCAAAAATATGGAATACTCAATAAATCTCTGAGATTAAAAGGGTCAAGAATATTTATAGATGAATACCTCATTCCAAAAGACCAAGTTGAATTAATGAAGGAAGTTCAAAAAGTAAAAGAAGCCAGGGAGCAAGGAAAATGGGAAATAATTAGAAATCGAAAAGCTATTATTATGGCTAGAGACCAAAATGATAATAATAAATAGGAATTTTGGACACTCCAGATCCTATTTTGGAACTGTCGTGGCTTTCCATGGCACAAAGTTCCTATGTTAAGTTGGATCTCGATTGAAATTTGTTGGATTACTGAGAGGGGGGGTGAATCAGTAATAAATCAATTTAATCCTTTTTCACCATAAAATGCAAGTGTTATATCAATGTAGCATTATCATCCAATAATTGCATAGTAAATAAACAATGAACAAATGAAAATCACACACATACATAGTACACCAGTGTTTTACGTGGAAACCCAAAGCGGGAGAAAACCATAAAATGCCTTTTCTTATATGTCTTTAAGAATTACATTAATTGTAAGAACCAACTTCCTTTGTTCTCTAGCTACAACCGGAAGGAGGCTCCAACCCCCTAATTTCTCAGGCTACAACTTGAGGGAAGCTCCAACTCCCCAATTCTATGGCTACAACCAGAAGGAGGCTATGACCCCCTACGTTGTCTGACTACAACAGGAAGGTGGATATAACCACTTGTCCCTTCCCCTTCCAACCGCTCTGACGTATAAGTAGAATGATGGAACCACTGTCACACTATCACTGTGAGATATACTATTGTAAACCTATACCAATCAACCTGCACCAAGCGACCTGTACCAATAACCTAAACCATGCATCAACTATGCATCAACCATGCATAAACTTGTACCTCAACCTATACCATAAACAAGTGCATCAACCATGCACCAACCTGTATGAAACAACCTGTAATCAACCTGTACCATAAACAAGTGCATTAACCATGCACCAACTTGTACAAATAACCTGTCACAACAACCTATCTCATCAATCTTATCAGCCAAATCAGATCTACTCACCAAGATCAATCACCAAGACAACTCTCAAATATGTGCATCAACCAAGCATAACACAACAACTCATAATCATCACCAATATCAATATGTGCTTCTAATAATATACCAAGACAAATATGCTACATCATCCATAAACCATGTGTCAACAATACTACTAACAAGTGACTCTAACCATGTACCAAGTATGTACAAATCATGTATCAACTACTCATCAACTATGACTCATCAAGATGTACCAACATCATCAACTATACACCTCATGTATGTGTCAGCTCATCAACTACTTGTCTCAACCATGTACCCAACATGTACCTCAACCAAAAGCCCTCATCAATTTCATCATCCAAATATGATTTGTAACTCTGTAATAGACCTGGTGTATATGTTCACATACTTGCAAACCTTCCTTAACTTTAACAACAAGATACTAGCATTTTCATCAAACTTTTCTTTAGTCTCACATGAATAATTTTGGATTACTCAACAACCGTAACTTGAAACAATCATAACTATGTATCTGTAATGAATAAAGATATGAAAATAGTACACAATGTTATTCAGTGTCTTTTATGCAATTCCTCCACTTTTCACTACTTGGAACCTCTCAGAAAATGAGTTATAGCAAAAATGGCATACCTTGTTGAATTATGGCTTATTCTAGAGAGCGAACTTGTAGAGCGTGCCCCGCATGTAATATTTTATGTATGGATCTGAAAATTGTACACAGAATACTACAGAATTTAATATAACCAATAAATTTGGCCTTACTGAATTTGTATCTTTTATTAATAAGTTATGACATTTTTATCTAAAACACTTGTTTTAGATTAGTTTCAGGACTAGCCACAAACCCTATTTTCCACGGAGTGTAATTCCAAAAATAAAATGCCCCACAAGATGAAATTTATACCAAAGCTACTTGGATATGTTTTTTCAACGGCCTTCCAATTTCATGATCTGGATCATTCTAGAAAAAAACGTTATTGCGAAAATGGTGAGATGACTTGTAAATAAAATACCTTAGAAAGCATCATCAAAATAATTTATCCTCCCTTGAATTTCGGCCTTCTTTACTTCACCTTCCCTCTGAAATTCGGCTTAGATATCCTTTGGTCACCTCAGTCACTTCTATGTATTCAATATTCTCAAGCGTGATTAAAATGAGAGAGCCTTGCCTCTTATTTATATTTTCATGTAGCTTCCTCAAGGAGTTACCTTTTAACCATCTTAACCCACTTTCCTTATTTTAGGGTTAACCCACTTCTAATTTTCCCATTAAATTTATTATTAAATAATTTATTTTGTATTCACTTTGAATTATAGTACACTCATCACTTAACTTTATTATTTACCTTCTAAAATCTCTTAAACACCTGACTACTTTGACCTTTTGGGGCTTCTAGATGACTCTTGAGGGTTCTCCAACTTCACATGGACATAACTCTCTAACGGTGAGGAGTTATGTGATGTTCCACATACCACTAGAAATGGAATGACATGTACTATCCATATGGAATAGTCTTTCCTGCAAATATATCAAAACTCATACCATTATCCATCAAACAAACTTGGGTCCATTACCCAAACCCGGGTTCTACAACTTATCATGGCCATAACTCTCTAACTGTGAGGAGTTATGTGATGTTCCACATACCATTGGAAATGGAATGACATGTACTATCCATATAAAATAGTCTTACCTTCATATATATTAAAACTCATACCATTATACATGGAACAACCTTGGGTCCATTACCCAAACCTTTGTGCTACCGAAATTCACTACCAAACTTTCTCCAAGGGTTGACATCAATTTAGAATATCACTCTCCAATGGTTGAAATCAATGACAACCAACAATCCATACCAACTATCCATCAACCTAAGCCAAATTTATGACAATTGGTATCAGATCAATGAAAAATCTAATGTCCCTAACATAGAAATATTTGTCTTGTGATTGGAATGGAACAATAAATCCTATCGCATAGGGATTGGAGGCATAGCTTGTTATATAAAGAATAAATTTTATCCTCACATTTGGATTCATAATATAGACCTTCTCAATTAATACATTTGGATAGAAATAATAGACATCAATGTAAAGAATATTTATATAGAAATTTGTTATTTCACACCTATTAATTCTACTTTTTAGAAGAAAATAAAATTAGATAAAAATTGTCCCTATAATACCCTAGAACAAGACATTCACAATCTAAGGAATGAAGGTATTATCCTCATACTAGGAGAATTTAATTCTATAACTGCAGCTAACCAAGCTATTATTTTAAGCAATGATTCCAACCCTAATCCTTTATGGCTAGATGAGGATATTGTTTTAGCTAATAGATACAACAAAAACTATGAGGATCTAACTAATAATTTGGATGGTATAGAGCTAGTCAAGATTTGTAGTTCTCCATACCTTATAATTTGCAATGGTGTAATTAAAGGCCAAACTCCAACCAGATGACTTGCATTCATGGGCTCAACAATAGTGTCGTGGATTATGTGATATCCAATATCCTTGTATATGACCATATAGTAAATTTTGAACTTTTAAACAATAATGAAACCAACTCTGATCATAGACCTTTAACCCTAACTCTAAACTTTTCCATGCATAAAATCCCCATTGAAGAAAATTTTGATAATGAAAGGCACCTACTTTTTTGACAAAAGTAAATCTAATCTCTTCTTAAAGGATTTAAATAGTAATTTACATGTCCTAACTTGTAAGGAAAACATAGAATATTTCTATCATAAATTTACAACAACCCTTTCTACTTCCACTAACAAGTTATATATTGAGGTGTCACGTAGAAGGAACAATAGAAAAACCAAACCTTGGTATGATAAAGAATGTAAAATTTCTAGTAAATCCATTAGGGATGCTTCTAATGAGTTCTTAAATATTGATAAGATAAATTGATCCAGGTGGATATCGGTGGCCACTCACCTCTTCCAACTGGCTCACATACAGGTTTCATCTTGGGATTTTGTTTCTAGATTTTTCAGGTCCTAAAATTCTGGGGTCATTTTGAGGCCCTAAACTGCGTTTTTTGGGCCCACCATAGTCACACTGTAGACAGAGTTAGAGTGTTATGGCATAATGTGTATTCCTCATATAGAATTTTCCAATGGGATATCATGCACCCAAAACATATATCGTATGCAAAAGTTACGACCTTGGGAAGTTGATGTACCAACTTACCCCATTGAGGCCCACGTGAATTTTGGTGAGTCATCTCCTAGGGTTAGGTTTTTGGATATCTAGGGATTTATGATTACTTCTTGATGCTAAAAAATCCTGGAGGCATCATTTTAATGTTCTCATATGAATGTGCATAGCCTCTACATCTCTTCTCAAAGATTAGATACCACCATTCGAGTAAAGATTGTTTCATTATGCATTTTACAGTTTCAACAAATTTCTTTATTGAATAAAAGTTAAGTTTCATTGTATCTTTGTTATTGTTATATATATATATTTTTTAATTTTATAGATATGTGTTTCATTTCGTTTCACTCATAAATATGGATCGGTGGTATTAGAGCAGTCTTCTCTTCATTTGTTTCTTTGTGCATGTCCCAAACAAGGTCAAGGTATAAGCAGTTGGGACTCAAACCAGTTGAGCCTTTGCAAGATCGGCCTCGGCGAACCCGAAGGTCACCCATGGCGGAATAAAAGAGAGATGATAGGGTAGGATATCCCTTTAAACTATTGTTCAAGGAATCCCTTTCACGACAGAGGAACAATATGATGGATAAATTTGCGCAAATCCTTCGACGACTGCCAATAGGCGACGCATCTTCCTTGAGCGGAGGCATTGCACCCTTCAAGCTACATATCAATTTTGATATTCCTCTATTTGAAGGTCAAATAGATACAGATGTTGTAGAAAAATGGTTAAACCTTATAGAAGGGTCGTTTTTTTCCATAACTTTTTCGATAGAGAAAATATTACATTTTTGCTCCTTGAAGTCGTCTCCCATGTAAAATATTGGTGGGAGACTTTCTGTGAGAAAAAGGAAATGGAGAGATATAAATTATTTGTAGTCATACTCACTTGGGGTTATTTTAGGGATGTTATTAAGGAACAATACTACCATGTTGGAAGTTATGATGACTTATATACAAGATGTACCACACTGTGATAGGAAAGGGACCAAACAGTTCTAGATTTCACCAATTTCTTCCATACCTTGCGCACCAATATGGGTATCAAAGACTATGAGAAACATATGGTGCTCAAGTACCGTGATGATCTTCATAGATACACCCATACATAAAATGGAGTTTCTAGACATCTCGTCCTTGGGCACGACCTATTGATATGTTGTCAAAATTGACCAGAAACTTAAAAAAGACACTCTAGTTTGGATCTGCGAACCCCTCACAAAAAAAGAAGGGAAACTGAGTCCCCAACCTATAGAAAAAAGGGAAGAGAAAGGATGGATAGCCTCAAGACAACCATTCTAAACCAAAAACAAAGAAGGACAATGGGAAGACAAAGAAAGACATCAGGAAGTTGTGCAAGTTCCATAAGAGCCCCTGACATACCTCCATTGAATGTCAATCAAAGTAGTCATTGATGGACGATGTGAAAGCATTTGAATCATATGTGGGCTCCAACTCTGAGTTAGAACTAGAAAAAGGGTGACATATCATTCACGCAGAACCCAGTTCCATCGTTTCTACAACCAAGGTCCAACTCGATGAACTTGATGAACCAGAGGAAGGTGAGTGCCTCTTTCATTCAAAGATGTGGGTGAAGGGTACTCCATTGCACTTCATCATTGACAACGGTACCTAGAAGAACCTTGTTGAGGAAAAGATATGAATTGATCTTAATCAAGCATTTTCAGACTTTACTTGGCTAAAGTAAAGTAGATGGGAATATCACCCTATGTTTATAGCTTACAAAAATAATATCCTAACTCACAAGTATTAATTACAAGTGCTTAGGCTAGTCTTTTATCAACAAAAAATCTTGCTAGAAATTCACTTTTTATGTATTTTCTGAATATTTTAGTTGCTGAAATAAATGTAAGAACAGAAGTAAAGACATAAAGATGATAATAAGGAAAATTGAGACATAAAACAATCCTTTATTTCATTCCAATTCACCAAAGAGTCAATTTCTTTACAAAATCTCACACAAAAATCTTGGACCAAAGTCAAACTTAGACATCCCCGATGGAACATACAAAAGGACCTCTGACAGAAAACCAAAACTGAACTCTAAAAGATGGATCATTTTGCCACAGATTGTTGCCCACTCGACTCTGCACAATAGCCTTTGTTATTCATGAAAACTAATTCACAAACAAATAAGTCTACACAGACCATCAAAGATAGATCAACACCTATGAAGAACAAGTTTTTGAATGATTTGATTCAACCCTGATTATTGTTTTCTACAATAAGACCCTGCTATCTTAAAAGAGAATTACGCTATGATGAATATATGAATGAATGAAAATTGAATTATCTCAACATAAACTCAAAGAGAAAACCTTAGCATGCTTCTGCTTCTATATTCCTCTTGTTCCTCCCCTTACTTCTGATTTTAACAAATTAGAATTGGTTGAAGTAGTTGAACCAACTCATTAGTTAAGCTAACTAAATACTCAACTAATTTTAGTTAGGGGGGGGGGGGAGTAATAATCATAATAGGGTCATAAATAAATAATAACTAGTAGGTGGGACCCCTTGTGACTCCCTTTAGTTCATAACAATCATAACCATCATAACATAATCCATTATTTTAAGCAAACACACCCCCTTGTGCCTCCCCTCAAACACATTTACTTTTGGCAATTTTAGCTCATGAAATTTGAAAATATTTCAAAATAATACTCATATATCCAAAATAAAACATGTTGTCCAAAATCCATGAAGTCCACCGTCATAAATAAATAAATAACATAAAATTCAAAAGCCATATTTTCTAGTCTGTGAGGCAACCCTTCCTTGGTTGTTGCTATCACCTCTTGATTTTCTTAAATTATCCTTGGGTTGGGCAGAGTCTTTAGGCTTTATCTCACTGATCACATGGGAACAATCGTCCCTCAAATGCATTCGTGAAGACATGAATTTGTCAGAGTCATTGGAGGGTGAGTAAGGGGCAGCAATAGCTTTTCCTTTATCAAATGCATGGTGGGATTCATTATTCAATCTCTTGCTGGAGTGGGAGGATTGCACTGGCGATTGGTTAGGAGAAACTTGGACAACGGGGTTCAAAGGTGGAGGAGAAGGCAAGGTCAAGTTGGGTCAGCCACGGTGTTGGGAGACTGTCGAGTGAACAATCTCCTACCACCCATCATTTTGAGGGACTTCAGGCTGTAAAGAGACATGAGGAGGTACATGGATGCCGGAGGCTTGAGGGGCTTGGAAAGGAGGCCTTTTCAGGCCTAGGTTGGACTATTCCTTGCCCAATCCAATTAAAGAATCCAACATGAAACAATTGGCCAAGATATTATGAATTGATATCAAAATGTATAGAGAACCTGGGCCTTATTGGGCCTCGGTTCTAGTTACCTCTACCTCTTTTTCCTCGGCCATGGCTTCTCTGACTAAAAAAACTCATCCTACTTTTGTAAACGATTAGCAAATAGTCTTTTAAATAACCATGCATGAAAAATATTAAAAATACAAAATATATTTGGCTCAGAGTGTATCAGGCTCATGCAATCCAATCCATACAAATTGTTCTAATGTTAATCAATGAGCAGGGTGGTGAAACAGTATTCTGGGAAACGTGAGGGGTTTGTATTGAGAGAAAATATGATATAATGAAAGGGGAGAAGAAATGGTCACTGCTCAATGATAACAACAATCAATTGTAAATCAAACAAATAAAACCTCTCTTCAATCTACTCAAGATATTTCCACTTCATCCACTTAACACAAAAATTCTCTTGGTTGTAATCAGTATCAGAACAGGGAGTGAAACAATGAATCTGGGATATGTGAAGGGTTTGTAATTAGCAGAAAGTGAGATAATGAGAGGGGAGGATAACGATTTTTTTTCATGAAATTAATCAAGCGATCCATAAAACATTATGCAGTAAGAATAGATGCATCAATCAACAATCAAATGATTGAGTAATAATTCTTGTGTATTTGACTAGTTCATTGTCCATTAATATCCAACATAGTGTCATTACAAAACAATAAGTATTTCACACAATTTGTAAGAGGTTTTGTTCCCTTTATTCACACATTCTGCATTTTATAATAGTCAACAACAACACTCATTCACAATTTGTAATCATTAACATCCACCACTTTCATACATTTCTTCAATCCACATCTATATTTAAAATTCATGTTTCCAAAATAATAATGAAGTCACTATTTCTGCAATAGAGCCAATCAAGATCTGTAATGATATTCGTTCCCATATATATATGTAGTAAACAAACCAAAATAATCAAAATCTCACATGCCATGCCTGAAAATGAAAATTGATTATACAACCAACAACCACCATTTAGACACAGGCTATGCAGGAGTAAATTTCCAAGGCAATGTAACCATGCCACTGTAAAAAAAAAAACTCAATGCGAAATAAAAGACGAGACAAATATCCAACACGACTGTCATCAACAATGGTCAATCACAATAAATAACATGCTTAAAAATATAAGGGTTTCACTGAGTATAAAAAAAAACTATTGATACTACACACAGAGTGTAACTAACCAAACTCCACAATGCAACATTTCCACTTATCACAACAAACACATAGTCATGAAAATAAATCAACATATCATGTTGAGGTTGTGCACTTTAATAAGTGGTTGGTTCATTTAAGTCACACCTCCATTCAATCAAGCCATGCGCACTTAGGCTTATTCAACCAACAACACAGGGATGTTGTGGATATGCCTTCTATAGTTATCCAGTTTGATTATCATTTGGCCCCAGGGAAACCATAGTTATCATGCCCCATGTTTCATTTGCAAGACACCATAAACAGAACGTGACCTGTGTGAGCAATCCTAAGCATTCGTGACCAATGTCATCCATTTACCAAATCACCATAAGTTCAAAAATAGTGATTGTACATCAAGCAACAATTCGCCACTGTGGTAAAAAAAATCAATCAACCGAACAAGACGTGGTAGATGTGTATACCCATGCATCCAACGAAAAGGGTAGAGGCCCTTCCATTAAAAACAACTGAGTTCTTTGACATCAGGCAGGTGACTCTGAACTTTTAGAAGTGCAAATTGGCAATGTAAGGTTCACGCTATTATCACAGAGGAAGTGACGAAAAGCCATACCAACACAACTGCTATATGACCAACGAGTGATCCCGTATTCAAAGTAATAGACCACAATAACCGGGAACAACCTAGCAGACTCGACCGTCTCCCTATGAAACTCCAGTATAGAGGGTTAAGTATTTGAACGGTATCCTTCACAAGAGGAATGAAACTAACTACAGTGAAACTTCGAGGCCAAAGGTGTACGCACAAGGAGGACTATGATTCTCTTGTGAATGGGAGACAGTTCCTTGATAGGGACAAAACAGGAAAGCAAGGCTCTAGTTAAACCCAAGAATCAAGAAGGCAACCATCCAACCATGATTTAAACAAAACCCTTCAACCAAAACATAGTGGTAACAAAAAACTATCACCCAAGAAGACTAACAACTTTGATGAACTTAAAACTATTATGGAAAAACCATCCATTTTCCATTCAAAACCAAAATTCCACACAGTTGCTGCACTCAGGACAAACACAAACCCACACAACTGATCCAAAATCATTTCATAACCAGAGTGAAGTCAAGAATGGCCAAAAGAGACATACTTGTTAATTGAAATCCTTAAGACGAGAGGTGGTCAAGCGATTTCACCCTGCTAAAAATCCAGAGTGCAAACACAACAACAAGATAAAAAAATAGTCTGACTAGGGTGGTGGCCAACTAGAAGGGTAAAGGTGACGTGCAATAAATTCACGTTGCCTCCACCCACATCTCATTTACTCCACAGTACATGCCAACGAGCCCCCCATTAACACCATTAATCAACCCATGCATCAAGAATATCAACACATTTAAACCATAGAATAATCCAAGTTCCATATAACAATTCAACCATTTGCATTATTACTTTTCCAAATGCACCACCCATATTCAAATTCCCAATATAACTCAAATAAATCACATGACCACTATACAATCTAATAGATCATGTATAGAATCATCACCAATAGCGTGATCAACATCAACCTGAACCATAGCATAATCACCATACGTATAGACTATATACAATCGCAAATCCATTACTTCCATGAGCCACCGACGTTCATAACATATGTATGTCAGCTACTGATTCCATTAACCAATGCATAACCATTGTATTATCACCTTGCCAAATGCGCCACCAAATTTTCTACCATATTCATATAAAAATGTAATTTAACACAATTTCATAGCCATTTCCTTGTTAGCTATGGTTTAACAATAATCAACAAATATTTTATGCATGTAGTACTGCAGAACTAGGTCCCTTTGCATTCATTGTAATACTTTGCTTTCTTCAAAACTACCCTTCATGTAATTTTACTAACATGTTAGTTATACAAGTGCAATAGGAACAATCACCATTAATGAATAGCAGGTTGTAGTCACATGAAGGGACAACATCACGAAATCTCAACTCATATCAATAACAACAATATCAACATCAACCATGTAAACCTTTGTAGCACATCATCATAACATAAAAAATGAATAGATCTGCTCTCCAATAATTCAAGGGGTTCCCACCTACTAGTATTATTTAGTTTTATAATAATAGGATTTAGCAACACTTTGCGGGTGAAACTTCGTTGATGTTTTAAATCGTCAACAAACTGGCGACTCCCCAGGGAAATTTGTTTTTAATAGATTAGAGCTCAGAACTCATGGTTTCACAGAACAAGAATAGTAATATCAAGAAGACATAACTCAAATGATTATGCAACAGGGGGAAGTGAGCATATTTAATGGAAATATGACTGGGAATTTGGGAATAACTCATGAAAAATGTTAAGTATGAGGGGGTTTACCACTGTATGGATAATCATTTGACTGGAATATGTTCTTAACTTTTCAGAGAGGAAAACACATAGACTTACTCTTAATATCTCGATGGGTGAAGAAATGGTAAGAAGAAGTGGCAGATAACCGATTCCTTGTAGGACATCAGTGGAAACATGTAACAATTTCAAGGGCCCTTCAATGGAGAGATCGTAGCAGCTGTGTAAGCTCGATTGTTATTGACTAACAATTCTTTTGCAGGGGTGTCACTGTGGAAGAGTTGATCCAACATTCTCTCTTGACCAAACACTTAAAATATGATAAAGACAAAAACCGCAACAAAATTAATGATGCAAAAATTATAATAGCAGCAGTAAAAGACAGAAATAAAATACAACAAGAAAATTCAACTCAGAAAGCAGAAATCAAAGTGTTGTAAAGAAGGAAAAAAAAATCACAAAAATTGAAAGAGGAGCTAAACTACTAGTATATAGAAGAATACCATTAGAAAAAAGACCTTTCACGCTGGTCCCTTGCAATAATTCAAGTGAGGACTGTTAATGTTGTAGGAAAACCATTATCTCTATAATTCCTTTAAAAATTCTGAGTTATTGTCCAAGACAAAAGTAATCTGGAAATGAACCAACGCTTGAAATTTTGATGTAACTATCAACCTTTTGACGCATATGATTAAATCGTCAAGATAAGCATGGAGACTGACCAACTCATCGAAAGTTGTGTGTATAGGCCTTTTTAAGGAAATAATTGTATTAAATAAACCAGAAGGCAGGCAGTTGTAAGACATAGTATCGCAATTAGTAGTAAAAGTGGTTTTGTGAATATCTTCCCCTTTTACCTTGATTTTATTGTAACCAAACAAACTGTCAAGTAAGGGCTCCAAGTGTAACTCTACAACTTGTTGCAGAAACATTTTCATGCTAAGAGGGGGGAAAGGATTTCTCATAATTGCTTGCCTGAAATTTCGAAGACTAATGCAGGTTATAATATTACTAATGGTCTTTGAAGCAGGTTCCCAATTGGAAAACCTGTTTAGGGTGGACTAGAAAGAACATTTCATCCCTTAAGAAAATATTCAACTCCCCTCGAAAGGTTTCTTTCAGTGCAAAGGTAACAAGTCTTTGTTTTTTCCTAGCTAGTTTCATAGTATGTTGAACAAGACCTGGATCAAAACCACGAAGATCCACATGAAACCAAGCAAAAACCTTTTGAAATCCACCAATTAATTCAGTAGACTTCATTCCTTCTTTATCAGAACCCTGGACATTTATTTTAACGTTCGATGAAGATCCATGTGTCCTAATGTTCATGGATATGGCTTCAACCACCTTAAGTTGTAACTCCTCTTCCTTTTCTTTATTGCCTCCAACACTAAAAAAAAATGAATTCTCAAGAGGAGTCAAGCCCTCAGGAATCCTATTATTTTCCATGGATATAGTTTCCTTGAGCTTAAGAGGTTCATCTTGGATGATAGCACAAATGCTCTCATCATTAGGGAGGGCCTTCCAAGATCCTACATGGTCAGGAAAATATGGATGATATAGGGATTGAAAAGCGTAATCAGGCATGTGAGGAAAAAATTGTTGATTAGGAGAGGCTGGAAAGACAACTAACTAATCAGCCATGGAATTCAACTCCTTCTTCACATGAGTGATGTTGAAAGATAGAAGGTTCGAGACAAGTGCTCAAACAGTTTGGGAGTATTGTTTCATCAGCTCGTTGCCAAGAGAACATATCTTGCGTATTACATTCACAAAAAGCTCAGAACTTCCAAAAACTGAAAGGTGACCACACCAATATTAAGGGCATTCTCAATGCCTAATAATAAAACCTCAAAATTAGCGACATTATCCGAACAAGCAAACTCTAACTTGTAGGACAGATTATGAATTTTTCCTGCAAGAGAAACCAATGTAATGCCAGCCCCATTTCCCTCACTAGAGCATGAACCATCAAAGTGCATATCCCATAAATCATTATATAAATCAATTCTTTCCAAAGGAATATTATCCTCTTCAGCAAATATGGAATACACTCCTAGGTCTTCTTCGACATAGTTTATGTTAGATTGTGGAACATTCTCTATGTAGGGTGAAATCCTTCCCCCTCTAAGAACTATGATATTCTTACCATTACGAGGAACAGATAAATGTGTCCCATTGCGCGAGAGGTATCCATCTATTAGGGCTTTCCAATATCTTCCCAAGATAAATGAATAATTTCTTACAGGCATATCAATCACCTGAATGCTGAGGGTTGTCCTTATCTCGAGGTGAGCACATAAAACCAAGGTTACATATGTAATCTCACCTATGGTTGTTTGTTGTACAATATTATAGGAAATCATGCTTTGGGCATTTTTGTTTGTACAATATAAGCCTAGATATTCCATAATAATCTTCGACATAACACTTGGACCTGAACCACCATCAATGAGGCAACAATGGGCGATTTTATCCATGATATTTACAGAAATATAAAAAGGGGAGTTTTTACAGGGTATCTGAAGTTATGTACACCTAATTTATTTACATAAGAATCCTCTTCATCTACCTCTTCGGAAAGATTGGCTACAACGAAATCTTTTCCTTCCATGAATTGTTTTAGATGCATCTGTTGTTCAGGGATGACAACCATGTCTAGGAGGGTTGCATCTTATTTGATGTTAGCCAATTGATTCAAGATATTGTATTTGGAAGAGGGGGGAGGAGGAGTGATTCTTTGACTCTCAGGAATTTTAGGAACCTGGGGCACAATAGCGGTTGAGGATGAACTCGGGCTAGAAGAACTGCGAGGAGGGTCAAACTTTCCTTTTGGGGCATATGCTTTGTTCCTGGTATTGATGACCATGAAATCTTCTGGATCAGAAAAATCTAGGACAACGATAGCAGCTTCTTTTCTTTTACCAAATATCTTGTCTCTGACACTCTTCCTTACCTCACACGTGCTTTCTTCATGGTTTTCTTCGCAAAATTTACACCAACGCTTAGGCAGGATAGCTTTGGGCTGAAAATTATTTTCAACCGGACTCCTAAAAGGAGGGGTAGAAGAGGATGAAGCTCTAGGGGTGAGAGGGTAGACAGTACCTTTCCTCTCAAATGATATCATATGATTGTTCATATCTTGTACTAGCTGTAAGAGAGAAGACATGTCTATCTGTCTAACTGATTCTCCCTCGGGTACACCAGTTCTTTCAAGATGTTCTTCGTACTCTGAACAAGTGTGCAAAGTGGAACTAAGATTATGAATGGATTTTTCTTCAATCCTATGACAGTAAGGAGAAGGCAATGCATTGTAGTAATGCATGAAGGGGGCTTGGTTACAAGGGCGAATAAGTTCAGGGATTTGATTATACAACTTGGTGAAACACAAGTTGAAATACCTGATGGTTTCACCATCTTTGTAAGTGGCATTATTGTACTCCCTTAACTTCTCAGCGGGGCTTTTGGATTGCTTGTAAGCGGATCTGAACCAGTAGATTAATTCCTCCCTAGTAGACAAAATATTAGGAGTAAGGTCAAAGAAGTTGGTTGCAGCCTCCCCTTCTGAGGAATTGAAAAACAAACGCATGAAAGTGTCATTGTCATTAGCCCCTATGTTATGACAAGCATTAGAAAATTCCACTAGGTGTTCGTTAGTACTAACAGTGTTATTTCCTGAAAACCTAGGCAAGTGCTCTTTAAACTTCGGAAGTGGGAAAGTAGTAGGTGCTAAGTTAAGAGGAGAAGACACATGCCATGGTGTGGTTGTGGCATCCTCTTTGAACTGAAAAATCCCATACTTTTTAATGACTTTGGTTGGGTTTGTAGTAGATTGGACGGGATATGGTGGTTGTACAAGCTACCAATCACCGATGATGATGAATATTGGGAAGATGGAGCACTTCTAGTTCCACCAGAGCCACCACTAGATGCCATCTTGTGGATGATAGATGAGGGAAAGAAAGACGAGTTGGATGAATCAAATAAAGTTCTCCTTAGAGAACTTTGGGCATATAACACAATGTTTTTCCTTCCTATTTCAACAATAGGATTAATTTTTGGTGACAACCCTCTTCTTCTTCTGGAAGCACGAGAATCTAAGGACATGAAAAAAAAAGGGCCAAGACTCGAAAAGGGTTACTACTGATTTCTAGGTTGTCTACGTCTAGCTTCCAGTTGTTCTTCAGCACTAATATCTTGTTCAATTGCTACCCAAGAAAGGTTAAGTTCAACATGGGTCCTAGCAGTGTCTAAAATAGTATGAAACATGTTCAAAGCAATGTTGATCTAGTCTTGGAGACCGGGCTCAAGATTGGGATGTCTCGCAGTAGGAACAATCATTAAGAAAAACAGTCAAAGAATCAATAACAGAAAAAGAAAGATGTATCGATGAAAATCGAGTATAAAATTTAACCGGAGAGATATCGAAGATCTCCCCAGTATGGTCGCCAAATAAATGTTGAGGAAAAGATATGAATTGATCTTACTCAAGCATTTTCACACTTTACTTGGCTAAAGTAAAGTAGATGGGAATATCACCCTATGCTTATAACCAACAAAAATAATATCCTAACTCACAAGTATTAATTACGAGTGCTTAAGCTAGTCTTTTATCAACAAAAAAGCTTGTTGGAAATTCAAATTTTATGTATTTTCTGACTATATCAGTTGCTGAAATAAATGTATGAACAGAAGTAAAGACACCAAGATGATAATAAAGACAATTGAGACATAAAGCAATCATTTATTTCATTCCAATTAACCAAAGAGTCATTTTCTTTACAAAATCTCACACAAAAATCTTGGACCAAAGTCAAACTTAGACATCCCCGATGGAACAAACAAAAGGACCTCTGAAAGAAAACCAAAACTGAACTCTAAAAGCTGGATCAGCTTGCCACAAATTGCTTCTCACTCGACTCTACACAATAGCCTTTGTCAGTCATGAAAACTAATTCACAAATAGACAAGTCTACACAGACTATCAAAGATATATCAACACCTCTGAAGAAAAAGTGTATGAATGATTTGATTCATCCCTGAATATTGTTGTCTACAATAAGACCCTACTATCATTAAAGAGAATTAGCCTATGATGAATATATGAATGAATTAAAATTGAATTATCTCAACATAAACTCAAAGAGAAAACCTTAGCATGCTTCTTCTTCTATCCTCCTCTTGTTCCTCCCCTTACTTCTGCTTTTAACAAATTAGAATTGGTTGAAGTAGTTGAAACAACTCATTATTTAATCTAACTAAAGTCTCAAATAACTTTAGTTA
>SNQJ01S0085661.1:56872-71262 GCA_010110895.2 Picea sitchensis | reverse complement strand
ATTTTGACCGTAAAGAAATGACTTTTTAACCTACCACCCAAAACTTAAACCCCTCTTTCACGATACATGCATGGAAAGGAACTACTAACCTTTTTACTGATGTTTGGTGTAGATCCTCCATTGCGCTTTGCCCGCTTACTTGCGTTGCTCCTTCCAAAGTTAACCTGCAATCAAGACAAAACACTACGCATGCATGCTACTTTTCTACTTGAGGGTTAGAAATTAAGCATAAATTACACAAATCATGGATAACTCATGCATTGGGACGGGAAAAGTATTATTTTATTATTTTCAAAATGAATCAACTTACAATCAAAGTCGAAACCGGCCACCGCTCCTTGATCCTGATCCTGGGCTCCTCCTCTTCTTTTGTCCTCCAACTGCTTTGCATTAATTCTTCTTAGGCTTGAGGAAAGGCTAAAGGGTTGGGACAATGGATTCGGCAAATGGGTAGAGTTTCTTCGCTGTAATTTTTCTCCTCCAAATGGTACCCCTACCCCTTCTTTTATAGGCTAGAAGGAGCTAGGGTTTTGGACGAACTCTCGGCCATGCATGGCCGAGAGTTTTAGTTAACTGACCCATATCTTTTTGTCCCATCGGCAACTTTCCTATTTTTTTGTTTTGTTAGGTAAACGCGGGCTGTAGTAGGCCTGCCAGCATTCACACGCGTGCAGCAGTGGGTTAGGGCACGTGTATCTTGACCCAAGAGGATTTTCAAAGAGGTTTTTCAGCAGATGTTTTGGCAATGAAGGGATATGAGTTGGCCTGATGCCAGGTAAGCATGTGTGGTGCAATTTAGGGTTATAACAGATTCCCCCTAATGTGTGAGGTCAGAAGAGCATCTGATGGCCAAAATACATTACCAATCTTTTACCAATCTGTACTAATATGCTGAATGAGTGAGCCCAAGAATCAGGAATCAGGAGGTGCTATCTGCAAAATAACAAATGTCTCACTAAGGCGGGCATACCCATGCTCGGGATAAAATAGAACCATGGCTACCAATCAAATACACTGTAGATCCATGTCAAATAACTATAAAGAGTAGCCGTGAATAATACACAACAGAGCTACATCTCAAAATCAGAAAGATATACATATAAAGTATCCATCTCCTAGAAGCTGATTTGGCCTGATGGATGTACTTCAGAGCTCGAGCAACAACTTCAAAATCTTCTAAACTCGGGTAGGAGTGTAAAATGAGTGTACGACTACATTACCCAGAGGTCTTCGACAACTTGTCGGTTATGGACTTGATAATCTTGATGATCGGACTGAAGGCTTCAGTGATTTCGAACAAGGACTTGATTGGATGTTCAGGATGGCCGGGTATGAGGACAAGAGACATATTGCAGAGGGGCCGACTCAGGCTCAGTGACAAACTTCCCTTGGATAATAGCACGACAAGTGATAAGACTCAGGCATCATATCTGTTAATAATAAGTCTACGAAGCAGGAGGCAACGCAAACTCTCCATATGTTTGGAAGAGTAACCAAACAGTGGAGGACACAACTCTATATAGTGAGAAAAATCTTCCTAAGGTCATACTACATCCCATAGTCTGATGATCAAACGAACAGATGTGCTTCATCCAAGGGTGACTCATGATGTTGTCAATAAAGAAAATACTTTTCCCATCCTCTTTTTGGGGTATATTTGATTTTTTTGTTCTTTTGATGATTTTGAAAAAGAATAAAGGAATATTACGTTACAATGGAGGAACGAATATTGCAAACATACAAGCTCGAGGCACAAGGACAAGACTGATGTTCTGGTGAAATGATACTCGGGAACAAACCTCCAGTGGCCAAAGGTGTTAAGACGCAGAAGAAAACTGTTACAAGGCTGATAGGTAAGGCATGGAAATGCGGTTGATAGAACACACAATCGTAACGTCCTTCGATGTAAGTTTAACGAGCCCAGAGAAGGTAAGCTTGGTGGTTTTTCATGTTTAGAGGGTCTGAAAAAGCATAAAAGGAGACTCCATTGGGGTACCTTTTTCGACAATAGTCTAGTCGGTTCGAAAAAGGGGTAAACTAGCACCGATTAGATGTTAATTCAAAACCATTTTAACGAGTGTGACAAGGAAAAGATCACTCGGCTATTTTTTCACTTTTAAGGAGTCTGAAAAAAGATTAACTATGGACTCCGTCAGGAATGTTCTTCTGGACCATTTTAACGAGTGTGAAAGAATAAGGTCACTTGACGATCTTTTCAATTTTAGGGAGTCTGAAAAGAGCTTAACTATGGACTCTGGGGGGGGGTTCTTTTTTGTAAATTTAGTCCCTCAGGCCCAAAAAAGGAATAAAATTATACTTGAGGATACTCTTCTAAAGAATGAGAAGTCAATAGAGTATTCCTTTGTTCGTACAGTTGACCGTCCGGACCGAAAAAGGGGTAAACTATCGCCAGACAGACGTGACTTCAAATTTCAGTTTAACGAGCGTGAAAGGTCACAAGATCGCTCGGCAATCTTTTCATTTTTAAAGGGTCTGAAAAGGGCTTAAAAGGAGACCCGTTATGTTTTGGGAGTCCGGAGGGTAAGACAAAGAGTGAAAAAGACCCATGCGAATGAGGCTCAAACTCATATTCAGGAAAGACTATACAGACTCCTGAGCCTACAGTGTTGTTAGAAACGGCATGGACACCATAATGCAACCAGGACCTACCTAGGGCATCCATGTTTTGGTAAGCTCTACCACCAAGTTGCGACACTCCTATAACAGATATGACGGTTTCGTGTCACCATCGGATGGGATTGATCCTATAGCATAAAAAAGGCAACGAGATGCAAAAGTTGGGGTAATATCCTAACCTATATGCTCAAGTTGATTTTTGAATTTTTTTTTTTTTATGGACCGTCAATATATTTTTTTTTATTTTTCGAAACTAAAAAAAAACAAATGTGTCCCAATACCTACTCAAATCCCTCCCATATAACTCCTAGATCACTCAAAATGGTTTTTGGTATAAAGAAACTGATAAGGGGGGCCAAAAAAGTGACAAAAAGAGGCCAAAAAGTCTATAAATAGAAGCTGGCAGCTCATTATGACCATTGCTGATTTGGAAATTGACTCTAGAGCCAAAAGACCCCCTTTGCCAAAGATCGTGATTCTGGGAGCTACAGTGGAAGAAACAGACTTCTGCTTGGACCAAGTAAGTACAAACTCCCTTGTCTAGCTATTCAATACTTCCTTTTTAGCATTTAGTGGATTTTTGGGGTGGGCATTGACCTCAAAAAGGTCGGCCCTAGGTAAACGCGGGCTGTCCAGGGACAACCCGTAGGTACCCACGTGCAGAGAAAAGCCTGCCCGCGGGTACCCGCGACTGTCACCTCTACAAGTCGCGGGTACCCCCCCCCCGCGTGATGAAAAAGAAAAAATAAACAAGTATTGACCCTCATTTTACCTTGTTGTGTTGGCAGGATGTATGTCCAGTGGAGGGAAAGGGAGCACGAGGTTCCCAGTGAGTTAGTGGCTGCAGATCTGAATGTTGTGGCCGTGCTGACGTAGTGCGGGTTGGTAAAATTCTTTTTATGTCCGTTCATGCACGCGCAACCAAGGCTACTGAATGCCTTGGTTGATTACTGGCACCCTGACGTAGAGGCATTCATGCTAGAGGGGCAATCCTTGGTGCCCACCACCGAGGATATTTACTTTCTGACTGGCCTCTCAAGGAGAGGGGAACTAGTCAACTTTCAGACTTTTCTTGCGGGGTCGAGCAAAGTCTCGGAGCTGGTAGCTGAGTAATGTGAGGCTGGGACTGATCATAGAGGTTCCTCAGTACCTGTTAGTAGGATTAAAAACCTCACCCTACAGACTATTTTATCTCTCATTGGGCGGATTACCAGCTCAACAGCCGTGCATCAGGCTTCACGCGCACAGATGAACTGTGCGATCCAGTGCATGAATGCACAAATTTTTATTGGAGTACCACACTGTTGGAGTGCATGAAGAGGCAATTGACAGATTTCCGACAGCGGACACATAGGAACTTCGGGTTTGGGACCATCCTGTGTTCGTTCTTTTTCGAGAGAGTTCCATGCTTCAGTCCTCGGCTGACAGTACGAGGACATCTGGCCACTTTTCCCGCAGTATGCAGATGGGTAGTGTTACTGCCGCGACAGGGTGGTGGAAGGACCGTGGAGGCCTTCAACGATGACTTTTTTGCTTGGTTGTCATGACAGATCCCGGCTATAGAGGACTACCCATATGCGGGGATCGACTTCTCCAGAGATCCAGAGATACCAGTGCCTCCTAGTGAGGAGCGAGGGGAGATGGGTAAGTCTCCACCTGTATAGTTTTTTTTGTTTGCATATGTAATTTTTATGTCTTTTTTGATATATATATCATGCTTTTGTATACTAGAGTTTTTGATGGGTGAACATTTATTGCATGCAGATGTGGGACCCGTGCGACCTGTTGACTATGCACGGAACAGGCGTCGCCCACAGCCAGAAGCCGCAGCTGCCACTGCTAGAGGAGCAACAATATCAGGGAACCTCTCAGCAGGAGAGGCCGAGAGGGTCCTGAGGCGAATTGAGCGGAACTTTACTGTGCTCACTCGCACAGTCCTGATGGCAGAGATAGAGGACCTGATGCCCTCCATGCAGACTCATGTAGTGGGGGCACCTCAGACATGGGTCCAATTGTTTAGGCGTTTAGCCCAGGCTGTACATGATTATAACAGGACCCATAGGCCCTGAGCAGACTTTAGACTTTTATGTGCCACGAGCACTGATATGTATATATTTTTTGAGGGCATAAGCCCAGTGACTCGTTACTGTTCCCACTTTTGAGGCGATTGCGCCCATCTATGTACTCTGAGGATTTTATGATGTTTATATATGGTTTTTTATCTCTTTTTGTGTCTTATGGATTATGCGTGCAAAAATGTATTTACATGTTTATGTCCATGATCTTTTTATATGTGGGCGAGATGCCAATCTAAAATGTGGTTAGCTAGAGTATCTGTGATTTGGTTTAATCTCCTAGGAACATGAAAATATGTAATGTAATCAAAGTTGTGTTCTAAGAGATGTACCCTAAGGAATCGTTGGTGTAAGGTTGGATCATGAACCCGGTATATTCTATTTAGCTGTGACACAACCAGTTGAGCATCTAGATAGACCCGGAGATGAGAGATACCCAATGACAATGCGTCACGAAGCAACTCAATAACTGTACTATACTCGGCAACATTATTTGTGGTGTCACCTAAGCATATACCTCTGGAAGATAACAACTGACCTTGTGGTGTAAAGATTACCTAAGCTGCGGAGGCAAGCCTCCGCGTGTGTCGATTAGCACCGTCTGCATATCCAATGAACACCTCGAACTCTCTTGACATCTGCCATATTGACGAAAGATAACATCAATGACACATCCATAACACTTTTTAAATGAAACGTAAAAAAGTAATAGTACAAAGACTATACATATGTTACAAAAAGTTACCCACAGTGACCTCTCTATGAGTAATACTTCTTGAGGTAGAGCCCATTTCTAGGCTCTGCCAAAGCATTCCCTTCAAAATCGACCAAATGATAAGTGCCCTTTTTTAATACCTCTTTGATAATGAAGGGTCCAAATCACATGGGTTTAAACTTCCCTACCCCCAGGGGGTCCTTATCTTGGTCATAGACCAGGACAAGGTCGCCCTCAGAAAAAATACAAGGATGAATGGACCTATCATATTGAGACTTGACCTTATGTTTATGATCCTCGTTGGCCAGGGCCACATCATGACACTGCTCATCAAGATGCTCAAGGTGTACTAACTGTTCTTCAAGCGGAGAAGTGTCTGGCAATAACTGTACTGCCAATTTCAGAGATGGGATTTGAAATTCGATGGGCAAGACTGCCTCCATCCTGTAAACGAGTTGGAAAGGTGAGAAACCGGTTGCAGTTTTAACTGAGGTTCGGTAAGCCCATAATGCCGAGTATAACATCAAATGCTAATTTGACTTGGCTGAGTTGATAGTTCGTTGTAGAATAGTCTTAAGATTTTTGTTTACAGCTTCTACCTGCCCATTGGCTTGGGGATAGTAAGGTGAGGAATGTTCTTGCCGTAACCCAAGCTTTGATGTTAATTTAGACATCATTTGGTTCTGAAAGTGACTGCCATGGTCAGTGACAATCTCTCTCGGGACGTCGAACCGTGCTATAATCTGGTTGAATAAGAAGAGAGCTGCAGTTTCTCCATCATCTTTAAACGTTGGCATAGCTTCAACCCACTTAGTGAAGTAGTCGACAGCTACGATGATATAGCGGTGCCCCCTTGCTGACGGGGGGTTGCATGTAGTGTAATCAATCCCCCATTTAGTGAAGGGACCAACTGTGATGACAGGAAACATGGGAGCTGGATGTTCCCTCATCTTCCGAGAGAAGATTTGGCACGGATGGCACTTCTTGACCGACTCGATACAATCTTTCATAAGTGTGGGCTAGAAGTAACCTCCTCGTAAAATATTTTGGGCTGTTGCCAACCCAGATAAGTGACCGCCACAAGCTCCTGTATGACAATTGTTGAGCACTATGACGGCCTCCTCATGAGTGAGACATCGACGCAAAATGCAATCTACACCTCTCCGATACAACGTATCATCGAGTATGAGATAATTCTTAGCCTGATGGCGTATCCACCGACGCTCGTCACGAGAAGCAGAGGTGGGGCACTTCAAAGTCTGTAGATAGATTAGTATATCTCCGTACCAGGGGTCTGAAGATTTAATCAAAAACATATCCCCCCGGATAGGCGATTCCTCAAGCACAACGTCACCTGACTCAACTGGAAGCTCTGAAATAAGTTCTGCAAAGACCAATGACTTCTTGGACTTTGCTGAAACGAAGTCTATGTCAAATTCTTGGAGAATTACCATCCATCTACTAATTTTGCCACTGATAACACGTCGTGTCAACATGTACTGGAATGGATTCACGACAACAACAACGGTGGTCTTGCAAAACAGAACATAGTGACGGAACTGTTGAACATCATGAACTGCTGCCAACGCAAGTTTTTTGAGATGGGAATAATTAAGTTCCAGTCCTATGAGGCCTCGGCTCAAGTAATAGATCACGTATTCTAAAAATGAATCATCTTCCTGAACTAAAACCATGCCTATGGTTGACTCTGCGGCAGCCAGATATAATAAGAAGTCTTTGTTATAATTAGGTGGCCGTAGTAGAGGTGCGGTGGTGAGGGCGTGTTTTAATGCGTCAAAAGAGCATTGAGCGGCTTCATCCCAGAAAAAGGGAACATCTTTCTTCAGTAAACGCATAAAACCCTTGCTGATTTCAGCATAGTTGGCGATGAAGTGTCGTAAGAAGTTTTCCTTGCCTTGAAGGCTTTGAAGTTGTAAGATTGTGCATGGGGGGGGCAACTGGATTATTGCCTCCACCTTAAGAGGATCGACCATGATCCCTGTGGTTGATACGATGAAACCTAACAAACGTCCCGATGTGATGCAAAAGTAGAACTTGTTGGGATTCAAGCGAATCCTGAAGTAGCGACAACGTTCGAAGATTAGTCTGAGGTGTGTAGGATGATCCTTTCACTTGCGAGATCATGATGCTAAATCATCTAGATAGGCCTCGACTATATGTTTGAGGTCGTGAAACGCAAAAGACATGGCCCGCTGGAAAGTGGCTCCAGCATTTTTTAGGCCAAAAGGCATCTTACGATAGGCGAATGTACCCCACGGACAAATGAATCTCGTTTTGTGTTGGTCTTCCGGTTTGATTTGGATTTGATTATATCCCGAAAAACCATCCATGAATGAAAAGGCTTCACAACTGGCACATTCATCAATAATCTGGTCAATGAATGGGGTTGGAAAATTATCTTTTGGACATGCCTTGTTCAAATCATGAAAATCAGTACGTACACGAATCATGCCTTGTTTTTTATCGACCGGAACGGGGTTTGACACCCATTGAGTCAAATGAATAGGATAAATAAAACCTACCTTGAGCAATTTCTCAACCTCAAGCTTAATGGCTGCTGCTTTATTAGGATTAACTGGACGAAGTTTTTGTCGAACAGGCTTGGCATCAGGATACGTTGTGATTTCATGTTCAACTATTTTTGGATCGATACCTGGCATTTCCTCATAAGACTAGGCAAAAACATCGTGGAATTCTTTGAAAAGATTTGTGTAAATTTGAACCTCTTCGGGGAAGCAATCTGCTTCGACGAAGACATTCTCCATGACGCCAGGGTTTCGGGAGATGTTAATAGGTATGGTTTCAGCGATAGTCGCCATATTCCCCTCAGCATAAATTTTCTGTGTAGCTAAGAGGTTAATAGGACACGGCTAATCTCCCATCATGGTGATAGTGAATTCTCCTGCCTCGATTCAGTGTAACTCTGGGAGGAAATATGATCTGTGATGAAGATCATCCCAAGGTTTATCCGGACTATTCATTGCTTCGATTACAGCTTTGTCAGAAGGCAAGACTAAGTCTAATGAATCGGTGTTGGCGAGAGAACCCTGAGCCCAGATAGGCTCTAGAAGTGGATCCAACTCTTGTGCGGGAATCAGATCAGGGTTAGCTGAAGCTTGCTGGACTAAAGAGTATGCTACTTCAACATCCAACAAGGGCATGGACATGCCGGAGTTCCCTGTCTCATCCATCGTGGCTGATGGGGAAGGAAGAATCCACGGATCCTGAAAGTAAGTCGTGCGGAACGACGAAACGTGAAAAATCTTAGCCTTGTGGTGATTCGATATAAACTTGACATCGTCATGAGGAGGTGGGTAATTGAAGGTACCCATCAAAGATGGGCACAAACCAACTCCTACGTTAACAACCCCGGGCTGAGGATTATCAATCATGGCAACCGTGGATGCCCCCAAAGCTGGGTCAGGCCTAGAGAAGGAGAATTGATCGATGGTTACTATCCAGCCTTCGTGTGGAAACAACAAGACTCAGAAAATGGTAGCGACCACAGCTTGCATAGCATAAGTCAAACTCCGACCTAACAAGAGGTTATAGTCGAGGGGAGCATCGACTACCTCTACTTCAACACACATGGTATTCCCTCCTAACTGCACAGGGAAAGAAGGAACGATGCCATGTGGTCGAAAAGAACGACCATCGAACGCAGTGAGGAGAGTAGGTGACGGAGACAAAATGGGCTGGCCAATGGATTTCCAACATACTAATGACATAACACATGTCGAGGCGCCTTCGTCGACCACCATGCGAAATATGTTGCGTGTAAAATTTTTCGTGGGATGAGCCACTACTATCTGAAACGCTACGTGGTAAGGCAAACGAGGTTTTAAGTCAGTTATATCTAGCACAATGGTACCCGAGTTACAAGTCTCAGTAGAGCCTAAAGCAGTTAACAAGGATTTCCTCTGAGCAGGGCAGCTTTGGAGGACCTCCAAAGAAGACATCGCACAAGGGGTTTGTGATAAATCTTCCACCACAGAGTAATTCTGGGCAGCCCTTGCGTTTGGGTTGTGAGAATCTTTCTTAAATACACCCTTTGGAATGCATGTCATTGTTTCTCCCAACGTCTTCTCGATCTGTAGAGGAAGAGATGGGATCTCGGCTTCTTTACCCTTCTTAGAGGCGCTTGGTTTACTATAGTCGTGTGCTCTAGTCGTTATTAAAGCATCACCCCTAACCATATATACATTCGCGAATGAGGAGTTATTCGGAGGAGGGTAGGTGTCTTGGCTGCCCCCTTCTGCACTTGTAGAGGATTGAGTTAAATTTTGCCCGTACTGAAAGGGATTAGTCAACACGGCTTGTTGTTGCTGTGTGACAAACTTTTGGGCCTCTGCAAGTCGAGGACAAAGATGGGTCAGGTGGTATTCCACACACAAGTTTCATGGATACCTTGCCTTCCGTTTTTCCATGGTGCCCTCGCCAGCAGTATCAGTGGGTTTTTTCTCCCCCTTACCCTTCTTTCGTTGTTTTTTCTTCCCTTCAGGCTGCTGGGTGGCCTTTGGGTTAGTCGTCTGCATGGAGTGTACTTTCGACGTTTGGGTAGGAGGAGCAGCCAAAGAAGTAGTCTGGCTAGCCATTGAGTGTTGTATAGATAACTGTTGCAATTGCTTTGTCAATTTCTCAGTGGGCTTGGTTTGTGCTGAACCAACAATACCATCGGCATGTGGTCCAGCTCTCTGTCTAGTTTTATCCAGTATCGATCGTGGTGCATCCGACAGGATGTTGTACAATAAACCAGACTGAGAATAGATAAGATCAAACTGTTGAGCCCTCATGATGGCATCTTCTTTGGAGAAAACTCCTGAAGTCGCGATGTCTTTGGATAATTTTGGGACTAAAGACTTAAGGAACCACTCAAGCAGGAATGCTGGTGGGACTAGTACTTTGATTAGACTCTTTCGACGTCTCCACTCTCTGATATGATCAGAGATATGGTCCACTGTCGTTTGTTCGAAATTGGCAAGCAGCTCTGTGCCAGTGTCATATCTCACAGGTAACTGGAAATGGTTCAGGAAGGCCATCACCAGTTCGGCAAAAGAAGAGTATCTTGAGCGATCAAGCTCGATGTACCATTTCACAGCACTCCCGATAAGAGTGCGTTGAAACAATCGCAACTGGACGGAGTCATCTTTCAATGAGTTATATGAACAACAAAGATGGAAGGTAGTCACGTGATCACCTGGATCTTCGTTAGGCTTGGCCTCAAACTTCGGAATGTCCAAAGGCAACTTCGTTGGCATAGGAGGCCAATGTGGATCGTGACAAATAGGATCATTTAACAACCTTGTCAAATCTGGCAAGTGTAACATCACCAGGAATGGTAGTTTGGGGTGCTGCTGATAGCCTGGGAAAAAGGGTCTTGGGGTTTGAATGGCACCAAGTTGCCAGGAAAAGTTTGGCTACTGGCCCGAGTTTTGGTAGAAACCATGGCCCTGACCAGCATAAGGATTTTGCATCTGTGGAGACATCATTGGCTGATTCCCCATAAAGAACATCAGATGTTGGGCATGCGTCGTGCTTGAAGGACTTTGGGAAGGATTACCCCATACCGGTCCTGATGGGAGAGGCATAGAAGTCTGTCCAGGGTTCCATTGACTGTGGAAAGAATTACCCCAGAATGACATTCCAGAAGAGGGAATGGATCCTTGTCCTGATTTCCAAGGTCCTGCTATATGTGCCCCTGGCACAAGAATAGTACCCTGCACCGGAGTAGACTGTCCAAAGATGGGAGTACCCCCAGATGGGAAAGAAATGGATGTGAAAGTGTTGTTACCAAACGTCCCGTTCCAAACAAACGGTGACGAACCTACCGGCAGAGTTTGCACAGTTGTTCCTTGACTCCCGGCTCCAAATGAACTCGTGTGTGCAGGCTACCCGGTGGACTGCTGATGCAGACCACCAAGCGAAGGGGACGAAGGAGAGATATGACCTCCAGCATAAGGAAAAGCGTTAAAAGGGATAGGAATTCCCCCAATTTGACCTTGCAGAGGAGCGTTAGAGCTCCCTGCCCCCAGACCCAAAGTCTGTAAAGTGGAGTGAGTGAGTGCAGGACTTGTGCCTGAACTAGGCATATCGTACGAGAACGGAGAGCTTGTCGCACTGGGTGTGAAGAGAGTTGTGGTCGCCACGATAGATGGGGTCAGTCCACTGTGCGACATAGTTGCGGCCGAGACCATGGTGGTCCGGACCAATGATGGCAAGTTAGGAGACGCTTCTCCTGTGGTAGCAACAGTGGTGGGAATGGAAGAATTCCCAGAGGAAGTAACAGTGTTTGTTTCCATAGTTGTGTGAGGCACTGATAGGCATTCGTAAAATTGAATGGGTACACTGACTGATGGCCAAGTATTAGTGGTTGGGGTTTCAACCGAACCAAGATTGGTGGTTGATTCCTCCAGGAGTTGTTCGGGCACAATGGTTTGTAACCCATTTGCTTCGAAAGACCCTTTTTGGTCTAGCTTCCACCTCATTGGTGGCGGGGGTGGCTCCAGTATAATCGGCGGTAGGCCCAAAATCCTTTGTGACCGGTGGAGCTCGGGATCCTCCACTGTGTGAGAAGATCCAAGACACTCTAAGGTATTCTACATGTTCAAACAATAACACACACTAAAAAGAAGCCCCTAAGAGATAAGACAAGCAATCACTAACTATTTTGAAAAACAATTACAACAACCAACACTAGAGAAACTTACCAGTGCAAGTGCAACTCGAATACAGAAGCACCCTTCAGGTATACTCTGCAAATCATGGCCCCATGTCTGTCCTAGGTACCGCGGTATACCCCCGCAGTCACCTGTGTATGTCCCTAAAACAATTGGCAACTAGTTTGCCAGCACACAAACAGTCACCAGGCGGGTACAGTCGATAGTCAGGTAGACCACAATGAGCAGGGTATCAAGACCGAAACCTGTCAAGGGTATCAAGATCAAATGGTCCGGAAGACAACTGAGGACCTCGAACGGATTCGAGACCCACGAAGCCCTGTGGCAAATGCAAACGACGAAATCCCAAAACAAATCCTCGATATGTGTTCTCCACTACGCTTGGTCCGGCTTTGGAGGGGTTATCTCCGCCACCTTTCTCACGCGACCTCGTGTTTATCCCCTGTGTTAGAGGGGGGTCCCGGATAACTTCCATGAAACTGGACTTCTACACTCCCTATCACAGACTCCAATGTTTGGTTTTGAGTGGCCTTAGAGAGTTTCCTCTCCAACCTAATCCAAGGCCCTAGTCCTGAACTAGTGTATGAACCCTACAAACAAAAAGTCTAATAGGTTTTAAATTAGTGTTTCTTTTATTGGCCTTTTACATCATGGGGAATGAAGGTGAAACTGATGATGTGTAAAGACTCAAAGCAAAAACGAATGAAAAAAGATGGAAACAAAATACTTTTGCAAAAATCAACAACTTTTCACAAAGAAAGACTTCTTTTTCTTTTCAATTTTTCTAAGATTTCATGCAGCAAACATAAAGGAATTTTGCTCGACTACGAGCTACTTATGCTCTAAATGCACTACAAAAACTTATGAACAAAAGACTTCTTCCTAGCTATTGATGCAGAAACAGAATCTTCAAACAAAGAAGAAAATGAAAAGATTTTTTTTTCTTTTTTTATTTATTCATGTGCAAATCAAGCAACGAAGGGAAAATACCAACAAGCCTAAAACCAAGAAAAAACAAAATTCTGTCTTAAAGCATAGATCACAAAGAATCAGAGCAAAGACACACAATGGCAATCAAGAAAGAAAAGACTCTTATGCTTGTCTAAAAACCATAAAACACAATTTTTATTTTTTATTTTTTCTATCAACTATCAACTAAGAAAAAGCAGGCTAAGGGTAAGCTGACCTAACCTATTGATTGTTCAACCCTAGACTTAAACACCTGAGAGCACTACTTCTCACTAAAAGAAGGGATGACTTCCCCACCTTGATAAAAAAGCAGCCTGTCAAGCACTCTACTGTCACTGAAACAACACGCGTACAGATGCGTGCTGAGCTACAACAGAGCGCGTGTACCCACGGGCTGCACTTGCACAGATCACGTGTATGTACAAATCTAAGACAAAAATAAACATAGCCAGCCCAGACCAGGAAGAGGCCTCTGGTATTGATAACTAAGGTCTCTTGAAGGCTTGGATGCTTCTTCCAACAGAAAAGAAAAATAATTGCAAGGAATAACAAAACACAATAAAGCAAATTGAGACAAGACTATGAACCAGCAAGACTCAGATAGGATCCAGAAAGCCCCCTGAGAATGTATAATTCTGATAGGGAAGAGGAGGACTGCCTCTCAAGCTCTCTGAACACCTACACGCTACTGAAACCTCTACAACTAGCATTCACACGCGGGCTGTAAGAGATTAGGGCGCGGGTACAAGCGTGCAAGCCTTCTGCAGGCCACATGTACCTCTGTGTGTCCCGAAAATTGCCGTCAAGCAACAGTCAGGGAAAATTGGTATAAATAACCAGGCTCCCTGCTAGCTCAGGCCTTACATAGAAATATAGGCAAAGAAACAGAAAATCTAATCTTTTAAACTACCCACAAACTCAACTAAATCCAGAAACCCTAAAGAGTATCTTCCCCAGTATGGTCGCCAATTCTGTTGTTGGGAAAAATACCCTACGGAGTAGCAAACTAGGGTCAGACTTGCATGCAAATTTTGACCATAAAGAAATGAATTTTTAACCTACCACCCAAAACTTAAACCCCTCTTTCACGATACATGCATGGAAAGGAACTACTAACCTTTTTGCTGATGTTTGGTGTAGATCCTCCGTTGTTCTTTGCCCGCTTACTTGCGCTGCTCCTTCCAAAGTTAACCTGCAATCAAGACAAAACACTACGCATGCATGCTACTTTTCTACTTGAGGGTTAGAAATTAAGCATAAATTACACAAATCATGGATAACTCATGCATTGGGACG
>SNQJ01S0085661.1:45155-56822 GCA_010110895.2 Picea sitchensis | reverse complement strand
TTTCTTCGCTATAATTTTCCTCCTCCAAATGGTACCCCTACCCCTTCTTTTATAGGCTAGAAGGAGCTAGGGTTTTGGATGAACTCTCGGCCATGCATGGTCGGGAGTTTCAGTTAACTGACCCATAGCTTTTTGTCCCATCGACAACTTTCCTATTTTTGTGTTTTGTTAGGTAAACGCGGGCTGTAGTAGGCCTACCAGCGTTCACACGCGTGCAGTAGTGGGTTAGGGCGCGTGTATCTTGACCCAAGAGGATTTTCAAAGAGGTTTTTCAGCAGATGTTTTGGCAATGAAGGGATATGAGTTGGCCTGATGCCAGGTAATCATGTGTGGTGCAATTTAGGGTTATAACAAATCGTCCCTAAAATGCATCCGTGAAGACACATATTTGTCATAGTCATTAGAGGGCGAGTAAAGGGCAGAAATAGCTTTTCCTTTATCAATTGCATGGTGGGATTCAGTCTTCAATATCTTGCTGGCGTGGGAGGATTTCACTGGCGAGTGGTTAGGAGAAACTTGGACAATGGGGTTCAAAGGTGGAGGAGCAGGCAAAGTCAAGTTGGGCTAGCCACGATGTTGGGATATTGTCGGGTGAACAATCTCTTGCCACCCATCATTTTCAGGGACTTCATGTTGTAAAGAGACATGAGGAGGTACAAGGATGTTGGGGGCTTGAGGGGCTTGGAAAGGAGGCATTTCAAGCTTAGGTTGGACTATTCCCTGCTCAATCCAATTAAATAATCCAGCATGAAACAACTGGCCAAGCTCTTCTTAATCATCATTAAAATGTATATAGAACCTGGGCCTTCTTGGGCCTCGATTCCAGTTACCTCTACCTCTGTTTCCTTAGCCATGGCTTCCTCGATTGAAAAAACTCATACTACATCTATAAATGATTAGCAAATAGTCTTTTAAATAACCATGCATGACAACTCTTAAAAATATGAAATAGATTTGGCTCATAATGTATCAGGCTCATGCAATCCAATCCATACAAATTGTTCTAATGTTAATCAATGAGCAGGAGGGTGAGACAGTGTTTTGGGAAACGTGAGGGGTTTGTACTGAGCGAAAATATGATATAATGAAAGGGGAGAAGAAATGATCACTACTCAATGATAACAACAATCAACTATAAATCAAACAAATAAAACCTCTTTGCAATTACTACTCAAGATATTTCCACTACATCCACTTAACATAGAAATTCTCTTGGCTATAATCAATAACAGAACGGGGAGTGAAATAGTGAATCTAGGATATGTGAAGGGTTTGTAATTAGTGGAAAGTGAGAAAATTAGAGGGGAGGATAATGATTATTGTTCATGAAATTAATTAAGTGATCCATAAAACATTCCACAGTAAGAATAAATGTATCAACCAACAATCATATGAATGAGTAGTAATTCCTGTGTATTTGACTAGTTCATTGTCCATTAATATCCAACACAATGCCATTACAAAACAATAAGTATTTCACACAATTTGTAAGAGGTTATGTTCCCTTTATTCGCACATTCTGCATTTTATAACAGTCAACAACAACACTCATTCCCAATCTGCAATCATTAACATCCACCACTGTCATACATTTCTTCAATCCACATCTATATTTAAAAGTCATGTTTCCAAAATAATAATGAAGTCATTATTTCTACAATAGAGCCAATCAAGATTTGTAATGATATTTGTTCCCATATATATGCAGTGAAAAGACCAAAATAATCAAAACCTCACATGTCGGGCCTGAAAATGACAATTGAATATACAACCAACAACCACCATTTAGACACAGACTATGCAGGAGTAAATTTCCAAGGAAATGTAACCATGCCACTGTAAAACAAAACAACTTGATGCGACTTAAAAGCCAAGCCAAATATCCAACACGATTGTCATCAACAGTGGTCAATCACAGTAAATAACATGCTTAAAACTCTGAGGGTATCACTTAGTATAAAAATAAACTATCCATACTACACACAAAGCGTAACTAACCAAACTCCACAATGCAACATTTCCACTTATCACAACAAACACACAGTCATGACAATAACTCAACATATCGTGTTGAGGCTGTGTGCATTAATAAGTGGTTGGTTTGTTTAAGTGACATCGCAATTCAATCAAACCATGCACACTCAGGCTTATTCAACCAACAACACAAGGATGTCATGAATATGCCTTCTATAGTTATCTAGTTCTATTATCATTCGACCCCAAGGAAACCATAGTTATCATGCCCCATGTTTTATTTGCAAGACACCATACACAGAGCGCGACATGTGTGAGAAACCCTAAGAATTCACGACCAATGTCATCCCCTTACCAAATCAACATAAGTGCAAAACTAGTGACTGTACATCAACCAACAATTTGCCACTGTGTTAAAAAAGTCACTCAACCAAACAAGCCATGGTAGCTTTGTATACCCATGCATCCAATAGAAATGGGCAGAGGCCCTTCCATTAAAAAAACCTGAGTTCTTTGACATCAGGTGGGTGACTGTGAACTTTTAGAAGTGTAAAGTGGTAATGTAAGTTTCACGCTATTATCATAGAGGTAGTGACGAAAATCCATACCAACACGACTGTTATACGATGAATGGGTGAGCCCGTATTCAAAGTAATAGACCATAATAACTAGGAACAATTTGGCAGACTCGATCGTCTCCCTATGCAACTCCAGTCTAGAGGGTTAAGGGTTTGTACAGTAGCCTTCATAGGAGGAACGGAACTAACTATAGTGAAACTTCGAGGTCAAAGTTGTATAGACAAGGAGGACTATGATTCGCTTGTGAACGGGAGACAGTTCCTTGACAGGGCCGAAACAGGAAAATAGGGCTCTAGTTAGACCCAAAATTTGTGAAGGAAACCATCCAACCATGATTTAAACAAAACCCTTCAACCAAAATGCAGTGGTAACAAAGAACTATCACCCAGGAAGACTAACAACTTCAATGAACTTAAAATTATTACGGCATAACCATCCATTTTCCATTCAAAACCAAAATTCCACACAGTTGCAGCACTCAAGACAAACACAAACCCACACAACTAATCCAAAATCATTTCATAAACAGAGTGAATTCAAGAATGGCCAAAAGAGACATACCTGTTAATCAAAATCCTTAAGATGAGAGGTGGTCGAGAGGTTTCACCCTGCTAAAAATCCGGAGCGTGAACACAACAACAAGATCAAACAATAGTCTAACTAGAGTGGTGGTCAATGGGAAGGGTAAAGGTGATGTGCTATAAATTCACATTGCCTCCACCCACATCTCATTTACTCCATAGTACATGCCAACGAGCCCCCCATTAACACCATTAATCAACCCATGCATCGAGAATATCAACACATTTAAACCATAACATAATCCAAGTTCCATATAAAAATTCAACCATTCACATTATAACTTTTCCAAATGCACCACCCATATTCATATTCCCAATATAAATCAAGTAAATCGCATGACCACTATATGATCTAAGAGATCATGTATAGAATCATCACCAATAGTGTGATCAACATCAACATGAACCATAGCATAAACACCATATGTATAGACTATATCAAATCGCAAAGCCATTACTTCCATGAGCTACTGACATTCATAACATATGTATGTCAGCTACTGATTCCATTAACCAATTCATAACCATTGCATTATCACCTTGCTAAATGCGCCACCAAATTTTCCACCATATGCATATAAAAATGTAATTTAACACAATTTCATAGCCATTTCCTTGTTAGCTAGGGTTTAACAATAATCAACAAATATTTTATGCATGTAGTATTGTAGAACGAGGTCCCTTTGCATTCATTGTAATACTTTGCTTTCTTGAAAACTGCCCTTGATGTAATTTTACTAACATGTTTGTTATGCAGGTGCAATAGGAACAGTCACCATTAATGAATAGCAGGTTGTAATCACATGAAGGGACAACATCACGGAAGCTCAACTCATATCAATAACAACGATATCAACATCAACCATGTAAACCTTTGTAGCACATCATCATAACATAAAAAATGAACAGATCTGCTCTCCAATAATTCAAGGGGGTCCCACCTACTAGTATTATTTAGTTTTATAATAATAGGCTTTAGCAACACTTTGCGGGTGAAACTACATTGACGTTTTAAATCGTCAACAAACCTTATCTCAACGAATGTCATCAAGTGGTTAGCTCTACCTAAAACACCACACCCACAGTCATACACCATTGGATGGCTCCACCAAGGGAGCAATCTCCGTATCAACCAATAGTGTCGCCTACCCTACGACATCAAGCACTTTAAAGATGAGGTATTGAGTGATTTCACCCTCCTTTAAGTTTGTGATGTTCTTTTGGGCCAATCTTATTTATGGAAAAATCATTCTATATATGAGTCTAGGTCTCATAGTGTTATTATTACTTTGGACAAGAAATTATAATGGATACACAAGGCAGTCCCACCTACTGTCATTCCTTGATCTCTACCAAGCAATGTAGGAAGGTTATCTCTTAGAACAGGAAGTTTTGGTTCTTCATGATTCACACTCAAAGTGACCGGAAGGTTGCAGCCACATCCATGGCCTCCATGACAGGTCTCTCCACGTAGCAGAAGAAAGTGGATAAGGTCATGGAAGAATACAAATACATATTATCCTCACCCACTGGGGTACCTCTGCACTGTAAAGTCAAGAACTCAATCGATCTAACCCCTGGCGCACCACTACCCAATGGGCCAGTCTATCACAGCTTTTTGTCAAAAAATGAGGAAGTTAAGTACCATATCCAAGATCTACTCGAAAAGGGGCACATCCTACCAATATCATCACCTTGTGGAAGCCCAATCATGATTGTACAGAAGAAATACGGGACCTAACGACTTTGCATTGATTATTAGGCCCTAAATAAAATCACAGTCAGGAATTGGTACCCAATTCCCTGAATTGACGATCTCCTTGACTAGACAAAGGTGGAAAAATACTTTAGTAAGATTGATATGAATTCTGACTACCACCAGGTCCCAATAGAGCAGACCAATGTATGGAATATTGCCTTCAATTCCAAAGAAGGTCTTTTCAAATGGTTGGTCATGCCCTTTGGCCTGAAAAATGCCCCAACAAATTTCATGAGGATGATGGAAAATATCTTATGTCCTTTCACCAATTATTTTGTGGTGGTGTATTTGGATGACATCCTCATCTTCATCAAGAGTTGGGTAGAACACTTGCAGCATATTCAATAGGTTATGCACACTCTGCGAAAACAAAAGTTATATGCAAAACTGGAAAAATGCTCCATCGACATGAACATGGTCTAGTACCTAGGATATATTTTTTATGAGCATAGGTTGCATGTCTATCCAGCCAAGATCCAGGTCATTCGTGAGTGGATATCCCTAACCACAATCACTGAGCTTCATATCTTCTTAGGCCTTGCCAATTTCTATTGCAGATTCATGTTGGGATTCTCCCACATTCCATGGGCCCTTAGCCAAGTGACCAGGGGTGGTGGAAAGGAAAAATTCATGTGAGTCTAGTCGCAAGAAAAAGTATTCGATGATTTAAAGCAGTGCTTGTGCTCAGCCTCGATGCTCTGATTACATAACTTGAAAAAACATTTTGAGATTTAGATGGATGCTTCAGACTATGTTGTGGGCACATTTCTCACTTAGCATTGACATCCCATGGTTTATCATAATGATATGATATCAGATAAGGTCCGTAAGTACCAAAATTATGACAAATAAATGTACTCCATTATACAATCCTACCGCCAGTGGAGGCATTACATTCTCAGGAAGGAGACAATCATCCACATTGATCATAAGCATCTGTAGTTCATGCAGACATAAGAAAAATTGCAGAATGAATGCCATCAAAAGTGGTCCACATACTTGTAGTAGTTCCATCTCAAAATCAAGTATAAGACAGGGAGCACCAACCATGTCATCGATTACCTCAGTTGACCTCCAGTTGTAGCACTAACCACGGTGCTACACTCCATGAGACCTCTGGATGGCCCCAACTCTATGAGAAAGATCCTGACTCTGCCACTACATACCATATGTTGGGGACAAACACAATTGTCGTTGATTTCCATCTTTAGGACAAGTTGTTGTGCCACATATTCCATCTATGCATCCCATTAAGTGAGAAAGCGAATCTTATTTGGGAAGCTCACTACAGTTAGGTGGCAGGACACTTAGGCATAGGAAATACAATGTCAATGATGTAGCAACATTTCTATCGGCCTAAACTTCAAAAGGATGTGAGCAAGTATATCAGGTCCTGCATGGCCTATGCCATTTCCAAATTGTCCCTTAAGAAACAAGGCAAATACACCCCTATGCCTACTCCCTACAAGCCCTAGGAATTCATATCGATGTACTACATGTCAATCCTTCCTTCAACCAAGTAGGGAAATGACTATGTTTTCGTGGTTGTCAATCAATTTTCCAAGATGGTGATTATGGCCACCTGCAAGAAGAGCATCACATCAGAGGCCACTTCCAAGCTCTTATTCAAATGGGTGTGGGTACATTTTTGGATACCACAGACCATCATCTCAAATCAAGATAGTTGGTTCCTCAACACATTCTGGTCAAGTGCCTCTAGTCATTATTGGACACCAATCTCACCAAATCCATGGCCTTCCACCCCCAAATAGATGGCCAAACCAAGGTCGTCAATAAGATGATCATGTATATTTTGCGCATGTACAATTCTAAACATTTGTGCACATGGGATGAGAGTCTTCCCTATGTTCAACATAGTTACAACAGATCCATACGTAGCTCAACCAGCCACAACCCCTTTCAGGTGGGGTTGGGATTTCAACCATTAGGTCCCATGGATGTTGCACTACCCCTTGCATCCACAAAGGAAGAATCATCCCATGCTCAAATAGAAGCCAAAAACTCCACCCGATTCTTTGAACAAATCCATTACATCCGCCAAAAGGTTCACGATATTTTGCAGAAGTCCAATGCCAAGTACAAGAAGCACCATGATCAACATTGGGTGCCATGCAAGTTTCCGGTGGGCGATAAAGTTTGGTTTCATTTACAAAAAGAACACCTTAAAGGACCCCATCAAAACCTTCATCCACTCCAATATGGACCTTAGACCATCACCAAGGCTGTGGGTGATAATGATTTTGATCTCAACATTCCCTCCTTCCTTGGTTTGCACCTAGTGTTTAATGTGGACCTCCTTCGGCCATAATTTCCACCATTATTATACACCTTAGAGATAGAAGAATAGTTGAAACTGATAGAGATCAACCCTAAATGCATGAAACATGCATCCACTGGTCAAATATTGGACACATAGGTCAAGGGTACTCACTAATAGAATCTTCAGTTTTATCGTGTTGTCAAAGTAGGGAAGATCCTGCACCAAGGCAAGTGGCTCACCCGGGGGAAAATTTAGCAGAAATTTCCTCATCTGATGGGGTAACTCAAAGCAATGGATACCATTTCTTTCTAAAGGGGGAGGATTGATCCAGGTGGATATTGGTGGCCACCCTCCTCTTCCAACTAGCTCACATACAGGTTTCATATTAGCAGTTTTTTCTAGCTTTTCAGGTCCTAAACTTTGTTGCTAAAAATGCCTGGAGGGGCGTATCCACCACATCTCTTCTCAGACATTAGCTACCACCATTCGAGCAAGATTGTTTCATTTTTCATTTTTATAGTTTCAACAGATTTCTTTATTGAATATAAGTTAAGTTTCATTATATCTATGTTATTTTTCTGTATATATCTATGTTAATTTTATAGATATGTGTTTCATTTCATTCGAGTCATAAATCTGGATCATAAATACATACAAAACCATAATTAAAAGGGAAAAAAGGTACCATATAAATAGAAAGCAAGAGAGGCTTTTACACCTATGTAAGCTTGATCGTAAGAATCTCTTGAGGAAAATTCTAATTCAAAAAACTAAAAAAAATAATATGATTCTCTTGAAGGACTAGAATTCCTACCTTAAAAATATTTATGAATCCCCTAATGCCATGGACACCATTCCAAAAAATCCTATAGAGGATGGATCTTTTTCTTTGGAAGACATGGAGTTTAGGGTTAAGTAGCTCACAAATGGGAAAGATAAGGACATTGAAGGATACCAGGATGAAATCTTTAAAATTGGAGGGCCTATCCTCATCCATCACATATACAAGTTATTAAATTTAACAGTTAAGCAGGGATTCCATAAAACCTATATGCCTCATTGTACCTATTTTTTAAAGTGGGGATAAAGACATTCCCTCTAATTATTGGGCCATTATGATTAACCTCATTTTATCCAATCTATACGGAATTATTTTGGAAAATAATATTAGATTATGGCTAGAAATCCATGGAAAAAGAGATAAAGACCAGATTGGGTTTCGGAGATATCATTCAATTGTGGACCACCTTTTTACTCTTACGATCACTGTAACGTACCCTAACCAAGATGAGGTCCATTACTTGCAGAAATACACATAAAATTATATAATTTATGTTAAATAGATTCATGTAGCATACCAACTATAGGAAAACAAACAGGTTAACCATTCTGCTACCATTAATGTAAATGTAGCTACAACATGCCGAAATAAACAAGGATGGAGATAATAAATTCATTTACAACAACATATAAACCATTCACATACAGAGGGTTAAAGACACATCAATTTAGCTCATAAAATAATACAGAACAAGATAAAACACTTATCATTTTTATTCAGTTGTGAAACTGACTGCTTGGGATGGATGTTCCACCCAACCATATACTTTTTGTTCTAGATATGAATATTGAGTCACCCCCAAGATGAGGATAGGAATCCTCAAAATAGGGTGGTCTCTCATTGTCTACTCACAACTCAAAACATCCCACAACCCATTGGCATTCTCTTGCAACTATCACAGTTTTCCACTAGATCTCTTCCTCTTGACCTACCCAACCCAAGGAATGTACCCCCTCACTAATCTCAGTCCATCAGGATTCCCATTCATCTATCAGGGTCTCTCTGGCATAGGTAACCAATAATCTCCCTACTGGGAAAATCAAGGGAGCTCACTTCTAGGAAAACTACCAGGAAACAACAACAACAATCTTATTGGTGTTGTGCAACTCACAAAGGAGTTCAATCTTCAGGCCTGACAACCCAGATATTCTATAATCCTAAAAACTTGAATATTCAATCTTCAGCTACAAAATTCTCCAGAAATTCTCCCTCCATGGTTTCTCCAGCTCCAACACTCTTCCTTCATGTTCTCTTCTTGTTCTCATGCAAAAATGTGACTGTCTAAACTGCTTTCCCATTCCATACAAATTTCCTCCTTTTCCTTATTTCTTGACTTCCACCTATCCCTAAGATGATTCTTCTTTAGATTAATCCTCAATAACTATGGGATGTGACTAATTACACCCACCCTCTTATAGATATTCAATGATTGGATCCTTCCACACTAAAAGTAAATAAAAAGGTTCACTCAAGGAATTAAAATCAGGAAAAATAATTGGGAAAATAAATTCATGGCTAAAACCCCCTTTCTAGACCCCTCTTTCTTATGATTAATCATCCCCCATTTATGTCCATGCCCCCCAGCAATTGGAATCACTTTTTATTTATTAAAATTCATAAATACATTTTTCATATTACATTGCTTGGCCATAGCCATACATTATATCTACATTATGCATTAATTAAACTGGGGATAATATATTACCCCTTCCCTACAATTTTGCACTGTTCTCAGTGCACAACACTATGCCAAAATACATATACAAATTTACATCATAATATTAAAAAAAACAAGAATTCTACAATTTTTGTTTACTCTCCTACAACAGTTCCAACTGAAATAGTGTATTCCTTTCATCTTGTTGACCCAAGGAACATGTCCCCATAATTTCTCTCAATCCATCGGGTTGCACCATTCGTTTATCAAGGATATCAGTGTTGGAGATACTTCACACACACCTAGGATTTATTTTTTGTAAGTTTTTTCATTGTTTATTAGTCATAATTAGTCATTATCCAGTCTCCTATATTTTAGGGGATAATATTCCACCCGGAGAATATTCTCTTTCGGTTGACACTTCAGTTTGACTAGTTGAGTTGAGTTTAGATATTGTATTGGTTTTATCACCATGCAGCATTGGGATCATCACCATGCTAATTCTACCTTTCCTTGGTATCATCACTAGACTAGTGCATTACCATTGATTCCCTGAGTTAACTCCTCACTACTCTCTGTTCTGTCAGTTAACTGAAGACTAGTTGACTAGTTAACTCAACTAGGTGGCAATTCACTCCCATAACTTCCTGGGAGACTAGACTAGGTGGAATTTCACTCCTGTAACTATTGGTGTGTGTCCATATCACTCTAGAACACCACTATGGTGCATTGGTTCACCTCCAGTGCGCAGTCATTGAGCTATACTTAGTATATCATGTGTAAACTATTCATTATTCATAACGGTTAATTATAATTCTTTCTCTCCTTCTTCTTCTTTCTACAATTCTCTCTGCAAATGTGCGTATTATTGTTTAGATAGATATATTATGTGCAGGTTCAAAACATTTGCATGGTATCAAAGCTGACAGACTGTCAAGAAAAATCTACACCAAAATTGTTTGCAGGTACAAAATATTGAAGATAGCAGAAAGATGGATTTCGAAAAAGAATTCATTCTTACACCTTACAAATATTTTGCACACAAGGAGAAAATAGCCATACATCTCCAAACCAGAGGATTGTACAGGATAAACTTGAATATAGATACAGAACCGACATCAGCCATAGAAAAATCCAAGTACTTAAATCGCATGGATGAAGCACTCGGAACAATTTGTAGTCTTATTTCTCCCGATCTCCTTTTTCACATATCTTCTTGTAAGACTCTGAATGAAGCCTGGACCACCTTGGAAGGGCTCTTTGGAAAACATTATGATATGAGGGGACACATTCTGGAGGTGGATCTTCTCACATTAGATCCAAAAATCTTCGATAATATCCAAGATTTCTTTACAAAATTCAAGGATTTACTGTCGCAACTCAAATCTTGCGGGGTTGATAAATCTAAGGAGGAGAGACAAATGGTTATCACCATTCTCTCCAAGATTGGTCCAGAATTCTCTGTATTCATATCCACATTCCATTATGTCAGATTCACCTCTGGAGCTACCTGGAAGATGCCTTCTCTTGAGGACTTTATCGAATCCCTGACACAAGATCAAACCAAGCTCATCAACATGGGAACAATCAAAGGACCAAGGGTGCATGCACTCACTGTGCATGATGGAAGCCACAAATATCAGAAATCTAAAGATAAATATAAAAGGAAATATCATGCACATTCGAAGAAGGAAGGGTACACAAAACCCTTCACTGATGCCTCCATATCCAAAGGGGAAAAGGGAAGAAAAGGGGAGAAATGCACGTATTGTCACAAAGGATTCCATTTGGAATCTGCATGCATGCAAAAAAAAATAGATCTGGTGTCTCAAATACTTCATCAAAACAAACTTGGAGATCGCATCCCCGAGGGTGCCAAGAAGAAGAATCCAAAAGATCTGAATTCCAAGAAAGACAATTCTAGCCATGCCTTGATTGCCATCAACTCCTCTCCCAATGCTTGGATCATTGATTCAGGAGCATCACATCATATGG
>SNQJ01S0085661.1:25430-39806 GCA_010110895.2 Picea sitchensis | reverse complement strand
TTTCCGTGACCCATTCTTTATTTTCACCATAGTGATGTTCAGGGGGGGTGTTGGAGTTACTTCACACACACCTAGGATTTCTTTTTCCTAAGGTTTTTCCTTGTTTATTAGTTGTAATTAGTCATTATCCAGTCTCTTATATTTTAGGGGAGAATATTCCACCTGGAGAATATTCTCTTTCAGTTGACACTTCAGTTTGACTAGTTGAGTTGAGTTTAGATGTTGCATTGGTTTTATCACCATGCAACATTAGGATCATCATTGTGCTAATTAGACCTTGCCTTGGTATCATCATCAGACTAGTGCATTACCATTGATTCCCTGATTTAACTCCTCACTACTCTCTGTCTAGTCAGTTAACTGAAGACTAGTTGACTAGTTAACTCAACTAGGTGGTAGTTCACTCCCATAACTTCCTGAGAGACTAGACTAGGTGGAATTTCACACCCGTAATTGTTGGTGTGTGTCCAGATCACTCTAGGCCACCACTATGGCACATTGGTTCACCTCCAGTGCGCACTCATTGATCTATACAGAGTATATCATGTGTAAACTATTCATTATTCATAACGATTAATGAGAATTATTTCTCTCCTTCTTCTTCTTTCTCCAATTCTCTCTGCAAATGTGTGTATTATTTTTTATCTAGATATATTATGTGTAGGTTCAACACATTTAAAACTAGGAAGAATCTACGATGTGGTTGCATAACTCTAGCATCCCAAAAACGGAGTCTTGCATTTTTAGCTTCTATTTTCTTCAAAAAATTTCAAAAATTTGTGGGTATTCCTCCCACATAGTTTCTTCATTATCCCTTGTGGTATATTCAACACCGTAACAGGTCCATTGAACCTTTACCATTCTTATATCGTTTTCCCTAAGCACTTTGACTTTTCAGTTCAGGATGTGCACTGGATCCACCTGGAAATCTCCTTCATGTTCCACTTGGATCACATACCAATCAATTATGTGGTTAGGCTTAGGCACATATTTCTTTAATAATGACACATGAAATAAATTATGCTCTCTCATGGATGCAGACAATGCTATCATGTATGCAACTAGCCCTATATTTTCTTAGATTTCAAAAGGCCTACAATATCTTGTTGCCAACTTTGGTAACCAACCCAATCCAAGCAAAATTATTTTCGCTTTCACTTTTAGAAATACATGTTCACCCACTTTAAAATCTATGAAAAAAACGTTCTTGTTTGCATAAATTTTCTTCCTGTCCTGGTCTTTTCCATTCACTCTTCTATTTCATTCAACAAATCTGGCCCAATGACAACTATGTCTACTAGGTTATTCCAAGTTAGTGGTGTGTTACACTTCTTGCCATACAATAATTCAAATGGGCTCATTTTTAATGAGGCTTGATACCCATTGCTGTAAGAAAATTCAACTAAGTGGATGTAGTCGTCCCACTTTGATGGTTGGTCCATCACATACATTTTGAGCATGTATTCAATTATTATGTTATTCCTCTTTGTTTTCCCATTATACTTTGGGTGATACGTTGTACTAAGATATAAATTTGTCCCAAATCCTTTGAACAAACCTTTCCAAAAATTGGAAATAACCTTTGGATCTCTGTATGAAACTATTTCCTTAGGAACTCCATGTATCCTGGCAACTTATTTCATGTAGATATTTGCAATATTTGTTTCCTTGTGAGTAGTCTTCATTATCATAAAATGTGCACCCTTAGTCAATTTTTCTACCACCACCATGATGGAATCGTGTTGTTTCACCATGTTAGGAACCTTGGTAATAAAATCTATTGTCACTACTTCCCACTTCCACTCTGAAATGGTTAATGTCTATAAAAACCCAGCTAGATGTCTATACTTAGTCTTCACCTTTTGGCACTCTAGACACCTGGATATGTAATTAGCCACTTCTTTCATCATTCTGGGCCAAAAGTATTGGCTCCTCACATGTATAATGGATTTCTAATATCCTAGGTGTCCAACATAGGGTATTGTTAGCACTAAGAGTCACCCTCAGACTGCTAGAGGATAATCCCAGTGTCCATCAAAATGTAAAGGATAAGTTTCGTTTTGAATAGGTGAATAAAAAATATGGAGAAAGAAAGGGAGAGGGTAGAAAACTGCAGATCAGTAGGCTACACCAATGGGAAAGGAGTCATAAACATTCTACTCATCGAAGGCACTAAAGCTGCTCAAAATAAAAAAAGATTATATGTTGATAGATGGAAGAATCAAGAAGGAAAACATAAGATAGAATGTTCACTAAACAAAGATCCTCAGTTTAATAAATCAACAAATACTTGAATAAAACAATGACTAATGGGAAAAATTACAACATATCCTTTGTTGCTTAGGGATCCATAAATCATTGGCAGCTTTTGATCCTCAAATATGAAATATATTCAAATAAGAAGATATATAAAACAAAATAATTACAATCTGAAAATCACAGCTCTCAGGAGTCTTCAATAGAAGTAATGATTACAATCATAAAATGCCCTCAGTCTTACAAATGAACACACACAGGGAAACTGCCTACTCCTACTCGCTCTAGCCTCTCTTGGCTCATGAATCCAACCTATCTTCAAGAGCTCCCTCCTCTCTTAAATAGAAAATAACATCAAAATATCCTTAGGAGGTCGAATCCCATCTCTTCCATTGGATGCACTCTAGGCCTTGGAGCTAGATGGCAATAGTCAAAGAGACAAAAATCCAACAAATTGCTAATTTTCAGGAAATTGTTGGAAGTCATTAATAAATTGTTTCCAACTGATTGCATGATATATTTAATGGATCTAAAACTTAGGTGAAGGTGTCTCTTGACATCTAATTGATCCATGAGAAGCAATTCGAACCCTCCTTGACGTGTTGTAACCTCCCAACAAGGAGAATATCCAATCAACTATGCAAAATAGAGACTTTGCAGTACATTTCACAGCGCACTGGTGTGTTAATTGTTTCTCTCAAATTCCAAATTGGGTCAAGCTGAAATTTGTTCAGCAATTCAATAGGGATATCATCTTCCTCCACAAAAAATTTCAGAGAAACCCACTTCATCATTTTGGTTTTATGATCAAATATGTAACAGTAGATTCTACAGGAAATTCCGTAGCGCCCATTTGTAAAACTATTCTGCAGATTCCGTAGCGAACTACCACTCTATGTCTGGCTAGGTGATTTTGTGGCACAACTATAGAATAGTCTGTGTAGATGATTTTTTAGCACCTTCGGTAGCACAACTACATAACAGTCTATGTATATGATTTTGTAGCACCAGGCACTACGAAATGTCCTGTAGTTGTCCGGTTTGTGCACTTTGATCCCAAAATACCCAAAAAATTTAGCCAAAGGTGTATAAGCATGTAGATGTCTCCAGATAGGGTGTAAGCATGATACTTTCCACAAAAATTCAAAAATCTGAGGAATTGACCCATAACAACTACATATGATAACAGGTACATTATGCATTTTCCTCATCACTGTATTTTTCATCTCACTAGAGTTCGACACATATACCCATACATGAGAACTCAATCTTCGCTCAACTTGAAATATTTAATTTTTTGTTGCAAATCACCTTGTTGTAATGCACCTCTTATTTGAAGGTAACGCTGATATGAGTTTATTTTCTCTAAAATTTTGCCTTTCGGATCAGTCCTATACACGTTAATGGTTGCAATATGCACCTCATGCACCCTTCTACTAAGTGCATCAACCACTTGATTTTATTTGCCTTTGATGTGTTTAATTTCAAAGTCATATTCACTAAGAAATTCAAGTCATGTAGTTTTCTTGGAATTTAATTTCAGTGTCCAAACAAATGTTTCAAACCATAGTGGTCTTTACTTAGCTCAAATCTTCGACCCATGAGGTAATGTCTCCACATTTTTAGCATGTGAACAATGGTTGCTAATTCTAAATCATGGGTAGCATAATTCCTCTCATGCTCTTTCAATTTTTAGGACTCATAGATTACTGCATGATCCTTTTTTGTGAGGAATCTACCAATCCCTTCCTTGCACGCATCAGTGGACACAAAGAATTCTTCATCAAGGTATGCAATCTTCAATATTGGTGCACTGGTCAATCTCTTTCAGTTGTTGAAAATTGTCTTCACATTCAAGAGTCCATGCAAATTTCACTCCCTTCTTCTGCAAAGAAGTGATGGGGCTTGCAATATTTGAAATTAATTTTATAAATCTTGGGTAATAACCTGCAAGACCCATGAAAGATATGACCTCTATCACATTTCTTGGAATTTTCCACCCTCTGATGGCCTCTATCTTCTCGGGATCAATTTCTATCCCATTTGCTGAAATAATATGACCCAAGTAGTGAATCTTCTTTTGATAGAAGATATACTTACTCAACTTGGAATACAAATTATGTTCTCTTAGAACTTGCAACACCATTCTTAATGTTTCTCATGTTCCTCTTCTATTTTTGAGTAGATGAGTATGCCATGTAGGAACACAATTACAAACTTATCCAAGTATTCTTTGAACACTCCATTCATCAAGAACATAAAAACATTTGGGGATTTTGATAGTCTAAATGACACTACCACAAATTCATAATGCATGTGTCTTTTCCTAAATGTCATCTTCTTCCTTTATCCTTACTTGGTGATAACCCAATCTCAAATCAATCTTGGAAAATATCATGTCACCTTTCAATTGATCAAAAAGATCATCAATCCTTGGAAAGAGATATTGTTTCTTTATGGTGACCATATTTAGCTATTTTGAATCAATACACAACCTCAAGGTTCGATATTTCTTCTTCACGGACAACATTAGGGAACCCCAAGGTGACACACTTGGGCATACATACCCCTTCTTTAACAATTCTGTAAGTTGCATTTGCAACTTTTTCAAGTACGGTGTGCCCATTATGTATGGTTTCTTGGACACTAGGGCAGTTCCTGGCACCAAATCAATAAAGAATTCAATGTCTCTTTTTTGGTGGAAGTCCTAGGATTTCCCAAAAAACATCTTCAAAATCCCTCAAGATTATATGGTCTTCAATGCTTGGCATTTTATATTTGGTTGCCTCTTCCATATAGGATGCAAAAATTTGACATCCTCTTCCATATAGGATGCATGGATAAAATTTCTCTAACATCTATAGTGCTTGGAATTCCTTGGATTTTTCCTTGTTTCCCTCCCTCATCAAGACAAGTGATTTTCTTGTCGTAAAACTCTAGGACAACATGGTGTTTTTCCAACCAATCCATGCCAATTAAACAATCATGTGAACCTAATGGTATGATGTTCACATGTACCTTTGTGTTGAGTCCATTCATGTCTATTGGACAATATTTGATCAATTCATTGATTTTCTTCTTAGCCCCTGTGGCTAATTGAACTAACCAATATTTCTTGTGCTTACTCCTTTGTAAGTGAAATATTTAAACGATGTTAGAGTTTATGTAACTATGGCTAGCTCCAAATACAATTAAAATTGTTATGGGTTGGTTATCAATCTTACCTTCCACTTCAAGCATGGGCAACTAATAATATACTTGCATGTTGTCCAAGGATGCATAAATCCTTGGCATGTTTCCTCCCATGTCTTCCACTATATTAGCCTCTTAAATATTGTGGAAAGTCCTAATACTTTCACCTTTTTGAGGGAAATCCCTATACAAGTGATCTCCTTCACATCCCCAAAACTTCATGGGATGCTACCTTGGCCTTTTCCCAAAAGAATCTGTGATCCTGGGCTAATTTTGGGCTAGAAGTCCTTGCATATTTGATTGAGATATATTCTTGAAAAAGGGTGGCTTAAAACCTTTCTTCATTTTCTCCTTCTTACCCTTCATCTCTTCATTCCAAGATTTTTGTAAGACTAGTCTCCCTCTGCTCTTCTCAAAAAGATGATTTTCTCTCCTTATGGTCTCCTCTAAAGTCCCAAGGTTATCATATTGTATCTTTTCATTGTAGAAGGAGGTTAACCCACTCAAAAATATTTGAATTTTTACCTTCTCATCCTTAATGAAGATAACATACTTTAGTAGCTCAAAGAACCTCTTCTCATATTCATCCATTTTCGTGCTTCCCAACTTGAGTTTAAAGAAATACTTTATTTTCCTTTCATAGTAATTCTTAGAAAAATATTTCTCCTAGAAATATCCCTTGAATTTACTTCATGAGACCTTCTTCTCATCAAGGTGCTTGGATTTATTAAGCTGGTCCCACTACATGGTTTCCTTTCCTTGAAAGTGGTAGGTTACAATTCTTGTTTCTACCCTAGAGGGGTAATCATTCAGCTGGTAATATTTCTTCATTTCCAACAGCCAAACAACAACCTCTTCTCCCTTTCTATGCTCACCATTAAAATTTGATGGCTTGATTTTCCTGAGTTCACCTTGCAAGATGCCTGCATCAGGCCTTCTCTTCTTCCTCCTTATAGGAGACACACTTGGGCCGCTCCCTGGCCCTGAACTTGAACAAGATCTCCTAATGGATTTATTTGGATAATGATGGTGCATTCTCATGCTTATTTATTGTCTATCATTACCATGATAATCCCCTATGGCATTCTGATGCTACCACTTGTTTGGAGCTAGCTACTTTCTTTGAACCATATTCTTTGTTGACTTGTCTATGTAGCATATTCAGACTTTGTAATAGCTCCTCCTGATATTTCATAATATTTTCATTATTGGCCATATATCTCTACACTTCTCTTTACAGGATTCACATAGTTACATCCATCTCCACAGGCTCCTCCATGCCTCTTCTTCATTGGAATTTGTCTCATCATTTCCCATGCTACCATACAACCTTTTGAATTCTTCTTCATAGACAAAGTACCCTTGGGAATCCTCCATAACTGTGGTTCTCATACAAAAACCAAAATTATCTAATAAACCTCTAAAGTCAGCAAGAAAATGTGCATGCAATAAAATTTATATTAGACAAAACATATATACACATTTCTAGAAAAATAATGCATACCTTTTTTTCTCTTTTGGCCACCAATCATCTTCTTTTGAGTTGACTATAATTTCTACTTCTTAGATTAATTTTTTGGGTGCATAAATAGATTCCTCTCTCTCCAAGAGATTTCCAATGACTATTTATTTTCTCAAAGTCAAGCTCCATGAAATAAGTTATGCCCCTTTAAATATTTCACACAACCCCCTTGATGACGTCATTGTGCCACTTGGCACCACATGGACCTAATCTATGCTTGATAGTGATGTGGACCTAATGTTTCACAATCAGACACAGTATATGGCTTTCAAGCCCTTGACACATGGGTAAATCTCCGTGGGGTGATCAACTTACGATGACAAATGATTCTCCCGTGGACCCTAGCTTGCAACACTGGTGGAGACTCTCCTCCCCGTAATACTACTATTAGACTCAACTCCATGGGATTATGGCTTTCCTCCTTCACCAATATACTTGCGACCCATGAAGCTGTTTGGATCCTTCCTTGTGGGTTTTCTCCATTGGAAATCACTGAGCACACTTCCTCTAGGTTTCCTCGCGCAAACAAACCTCGTGGGGGCCTATCGAGCTCGCACCCACAGCCTCTCCAAACTTACGTGCACATGAGTCCTTCCACGAGCTACAACCCATGACAACATGCCACCTGATAGATCAGATGGTAGAGATCAACCATAATCCACAGTGATCTAGATTGATATCGGTGGCCACCCACCTATTCCACTGGCTCAAAACATGGGTTTCCACCTTGGTAGTTTTTCTACAGCTTTTCGAGTCCTCAACTTCTGGGGCCGTTTTAAGGCCCTAAATAATGTTATTTTGTCTCGACAACACCTATTATGTAGATAAAGGAATATTCTAGGCTGAACGGAATGTGTTTTCCTCAACTAGACCTTTCCAACAAGTTATTGTGCACCCCAAATGAAGATCGTATGCAAAATTTACGCCCTCAAAAATTTGACATATCAACTACCCCCATCGGGGCCCAAAAATATTTTGGAATTTCATCTTCCAAGGTTAGGGTTTTGGATTTTCTTTATCTTAAAAACTCCATTGGAGTCTCATTGCAAACATAATATTCTTGCAAATGAGTGTATCCATCACATCTCTTCTCAGAGATAAGATGCCACCATTCTATTGAGTTCATTCACTTTGTATTTTTACAGTTTTTGTACATTTCTCTCATTAATAAAAATTGCATATTACTGTATCTTTGTGCTTCTAGCAATATTTTAGTTTACTTCATTGTTATATCTATGCCTCCATTTCATTCCCAAAATAATCCATATCAGTGGTATTAGAGCAGACTTCTCCTTGTCGTTTCTTAGTGCATGTCCTTGACAAGGTTAGGATATAGAGAGTTGGGTCTTGAGCTAGTTTCTCTTGAGGATAACCTCTCTTGCTAGCCCAAGTGGCCTCTCATGGAAAAATAAAAGAGAGATGAGGGAGAAAGAGATCCTATCAAGTTGTTTCTCATAGAAGGCTTTGTGCAACAAAGGAACGAGATGTTGGATAATTTTTCCTAAATCCTTCAACGATTACTAACAATACCAGATGTGTCTTCGTCAAGAAGTCGCTTTGGAGATGCTTCCCCATTCAAGGTACAAGTTAATTTTGATATTCCTATATTTGAAGGTCAGATCGATGAGGATGCTTTGGAAAAGTGGTTAAATCTGCTAGAAGGTTATTTCTCTTTCCCCAATTTTTTGATAAAGAAAAGATCACCTTTTCTCTCCTTAAGGTTGCCCCCCCTGTCAAACATTGGTGGGAAAATTACTGGGAGAAAACTTCCACAGAGGAGTCTGGAATATTTGGGGTTGAGCCCACTTGGGATTTTTTTATGGATGTGGTTAAGGAGAAATATTACCCTATTGGAAACTATGATGACAAGTACATGATATGGACCACGTTGCATCAAGAGAGGGGCCAAACAGTGTCAGAGATCACAAATACCTTCCATACCTTGTGCACCAAGTTGGGTATCAAAGACTCTGAGTGACATCTAGTTCTCAAATACCGCATGTCTCTACACAGGTACATCCAAAACAAAATGGTGTTTATGGACATCTCATCACTGGGAGCCACTTATTGATATAATATCAAAATTGAGAAGAAATTTAAGCAAAAGAACAAGCGAGAATTTGGGTCTTCAAAATCACAACAACCAAAGTATGGTAAAGGCAACCCTAAATCATAGAATAACCAAGCTCAGTACAACCATCTCAAGCCGCATGAAAATAAGAGCAACAAGAAGATGAAGAAGGACACTGGGATGTGGTGAGACTTCCACAAAAGCTTGTGGCACAACACCGATGAATGTCGCTCGAAACAGTCTTTGGTATTCAAGATCAAAGAAATAGAGTCGAGCCCCAACTCAGACTCTAATTTAGAAAATAATAAAAGGAGACAAATAATTGATGCAGAATCCACTGCTAGTGTCATGAACACAAAAATCCAAGCAGAAGAACCAGAGGATCCTAAGGAGGGGGAGAGCCTCTTCCATTCACAGATGTGGGTTAAGGGGGCCTTGCTACATTTTATTGTTGATAGTGGAAGCTAGAAGAAACTAATCTCAGTAGAGGTCATCAAGTAGTTAGATTTACCTACAACACCACACCCTCATCCATACAACATTGGGTGGCTTCGTGAGGGTCGATATATTTGTGTCAGCCAACAGTGTTGCATGTCCTACGACATCAAGCCCTTCAAGGATGAGGTATTGTGTGATGTTTCCTAGCTAGAAGTTTGTGATGTTCTGTTAGGCCAACCATATATGTGTAATATTCATGTTGTTTATGAGTCTCGACCCCATAAAATCATTGTTACTTTGGGGGGTTATCTCTACAGGATACCAGAGGTATTTCCGACTACTATCCTAACAAAACAATGTCGCAAAGTAATATCTCATACCACAAAGTTTAGCCTCTTCGCGATCTGGTTAGAAGATGAATAGAAGGAAACTACAACCACGACAGCCTTGGCCCAAGACCTTTCTCTTCAACATAAGAAAATTTTAGAAGGGCACAACAATATTGTTGCTTCACCTACAGGGGTGCATCCACACTGCCCAATCAAGCAAATTTATAATAGATCCCTTCATACTCCTCATGTTGCATCTTCATCGAAAAAGTCCCCCCACTTGAGAAGATCATGAAACTAGATTGGTTGAATGGATCTAACCCCTTCAACAATAGGTTCATAACATCCTTCAACAAGCTAAGAAAGACAAATTCTGCAACAAGGCAAGCAACTCACCAAGGTTTAGATTTAACAAAAGCTTCCCCATCTCCCATGGGAACTTGATGCAATGGAGACAATTGCTTCCGAAGGGGGGAGGAATAAACCAGTTGGATATCGATGGTCACCCACCTATTCCACTAGCTCAAAACATGGGTTTCCACCTGGCCAATGTTTCTACGACTTTTCGGGTCCTCAACTTTTGGGGCCATTTTGAGGCCCTAAATGACATTTTGTTGGCTCAACAACGCCTAAAATGTAGTTGAAGGTATATTATAGGTTGAACAAAATGTGTTTTCCTCGGGTAGACATTTCCAATGAGATATCATGCACCCCAAATGGAGATTGTATGAAAACGTTACGCCCTCGAGAAGTTGACGTATCAACTACCCCCATCGGGGCCCGCAAACCTTTTGGCATTTCATCTTCCGGGGTTAGGGTTTTGGATTTTATGTATGTTAAAAATGGATTTGGAGCCTCATTTTAAACATTGTCTTCTTGTGAATGAGTGTATCCATCACATCTCTTCTCATATATAAGTTACCACCATTCTATTGAGTTCATTCACTCTATATTTTTACATTTTTTGTACATTTATCTCATTAATAGAAATTGTGTATTATTGTATCTATGTGTTTCTAGTGATATTTTTGTGTATTTCATTGTTATATCTCCACCATAATTTCATTCCCAAAATAATCTGGATTGCACAGTTTGAAATTCTTCATGGACTGGAACATGCTTAACTGATAAACTCTCCTTCTCATTCTAACTCTACCACAATAGGACACATTTCCCATTCCACATATCACCTGCCACATGGAAGTCTTCGGTATATCTACCCTTGATAACATGTGTCCTAACATGGAATGCTGACACAATAAGCTCACATGGCACTTATGATACTCCCCACTAACATGTCATCTGACATGGTGTGTTGACATTGCATGTTGATGTGGAACTATCTTCTACCTTTGGTCCTCTTGGGACATTGTGCTCATCCAGTAGATCAAATGGTTAACAATTGTGAAAACCAACAATATGAATCACTTTGGTTTCACAAAATGAATGAATTTTATTCAGTCGGACTTCCCTCCGTGGGAACACTAGGTAGCATGATCCTAATATTTTTTGCATCCCGCAGCTTGCAAGCCTATCAGGTTGAGCTTCACGGCCTTACCTTCATGACCTTAACTTCATAGCTTCTACCTTGTGGCCTCACCTTCGCGGTTTATACCTCACGGCCTTACCTTTGCGGACATTCCCAATAGAGTGTCCTTTTGCATAGCCTTTTTCCTGTGGGCCTTTCTCCCAGGAAGCTTCTTCCCATGAAAACTTTGCAGAGACATTTCCACGATCGAGAATTTATCCTAGTGACTTTACCTCAAGAATTATCCGCAAAGATTTTCTCATCCATGAGGCTTCTCTCACAAGCCTATTACTAAATCCTTCTCCACAGATGGTTGAGATCAAATCTTGAATTTCCAATGGATGACTAGGATTCACCTCAACATTTAGTCGATTTCTCATGTTTTCCTTCATTTATTTGTTAAAAGCTTGAACAACCTATCTATTAGCGGTTTCGATTATAAGGGTTCCACAAAGTCTAGATTCCCACTTCTGGGCTCCACCCTTGCGGTTCCATCATGAGGTTCCACTTTTAAACTATTCAAATGCACAAACATATCACAGTCCAGATTTCCATTTCTTAACTTGTACAAGGATTGGACCAAGTCCCCATAATCTCTCCAACCCATTAATGATTTAGATGCAAGGGTTTTCCTCCTCGACCATCCATTACCTGGATTCTAAGAGGAACTAGGGAATCCATGTCACTCATATTCCTCTGCATACTTTCCCAACACTATTTTTTTCTTTGCTCAAATCCATCATGGCCCTTCATGGTTGCTTCTGCAAGCTATAGTTGAACATCACCTCGACCCTGAGATGATGTTGCCCTTGACTTTTGTCAAACAGTTACAGTCTTGACTTGCAAATATACCTCTATGTGATGTATCTATCCCATACATCTTGAGTGTTGTAATCCATGACTCTGATACCAAGTTGTAACGTACCCCATCCTAGTTGAGGTCCATTACTTGTGGAAATACACATAAAATAATATAATTTCTATTAAACATATTCATGTAGCTTACCAACTACGAGAAAACACATAGATTAACCATTATCCTACCATTAATGTAAATGCAGGTACAACATGTTGAAATAAACAAGAATGAAAATAATAAACTCATTTACAATAGCATATAAACCATTCACATATATAGGGTTAAGGACACAATAATTTAGCTCATAAAATAACACATAACAAGACAAAACACTTGTCTTTTTAATTCAGTTGTGCAACCAACTGCTTGGGATGAACATTCTACCCAACAATAAATTTGTTGTTATATATATCAAGAAAAATTCACCCCCGAGATGGGGATAGGAATCACAAAAGAGGGTGGTCTCTCACTGTCCATTCATAACTTGGAAAATCCCACAACCCACTGGCATTCTCCTACAACTATCCTGATTTCCCACCAACCTTTTGAATTTTCCAACCCAATGAATGTACCCCTTCAATGCTCTAAGTCCATCGGGTGTCCCATTTATTTATTAGGGTCTCTATAGCATAGGTAACCAGGAATATCGCTATTGGGAAACTCAAGGGAGCTTGCAGCTAAGAAAATACCAAGAAACAACAACAACAATATTGATGTTGCAATGCAAATCACATAGGATTTCACTCCAAGGTTGTATGAGAATGTCATTGATAAATTTAGGAACATTGGGGGATGGTCAAAAGAAATTAACTACAATATCGAAGTCAAGCAAGGTTGTCCCATGTCCCCTACCCTTTTTGGCATTTACATTGAAAATTTAGAAGATTTTTTGGAAGAAGCAGGGTGTGTCAGCCTAACTCTCACGGGTATAGTCACCACTCTTATTATTTACGTTGATGATATTGTTCTTATGGTGAGGAGTCCCTATGATCTTGGAAAGAAACTAAGAATCCTTAAGGATTTATATTCCAATACGGGTATCATTGTTAATATTAACAAAACGAAAGTCACGATAATTAAATCCAACAAGACAACCTACAAAACTTTTGTTTATGAAAACAACAACTTGGAGGAAGTGCCTTCATACAAATATCTCAGAATTGATATTCATCACAAGCTCAACTAGAATTATAGCATTGGGAAAAGGATAAATGGAGGGTGGAAATCTTATTATGGGCTTGAAAACAATTGTAAATTGGTAGATCTTTGGATATGGGATAAGAAAAATCTTCTCCTTAAGACTCTTGTTACTCCTATTATTTTATATGGATGTGAAGTTTGGGGATGCAGTATCTCTAGAGAGTCATGAAGACAGATAGATCATATCTAAACGAGTTTTATAACCTATAATCTAAAAATGAAAGGAAATACACCTTATCGTATCCTCCTCATAGAAGGAAGTCTTTCCCCCATTGATAGCATGGCTATGACCATGTACCTAATGTATAAGAACAAGTTAAACAATATGGAAGACAAGAGACTTCGTAAAATTTCTTCAAACTCTAGCCAAAACCACCTTTGGCTCAAGCGAGGACGATATAAGGATATCCAATCTTGGCTAAACCATTGGGGAATAAAGGAAGAGATCATATTGTAGAATAAGTATAATATTATAAATAATATTACTTCAAAGTTTAAGGAGAAATTGTGGTGTTATAAAGATTTAGAGAGGAAAAAGAAATTAAGATATTATAAGGAGGTGATCAACCCTAATCTAAAAGATCAAAAGTACCTCTCTGTCTTGACTAGTGTAAAGAAGAAAATAATCATTGCTAAGACAAGAACAAATTCTCATGAGCTCCATAGCAACTAGGCATTGGTTAATTCGTAAAATGTCATGGGATGAAAGAGTCTATCATGTTTGTGACACTAAGACGGTTGAAGATGAAAATCACTTTCTTTTAGAATTTCCAGCTCATACCCATATTATATCTCAATTTCAAAATATTTGTCACACTACTAGCCTTCCAAACCTTTCAACTTAGCAAAACTATGGTGATCTTGGAACGCTTCTGTTAATGTTTTTCAAGTACAAAAATAAAATTCTAAAGAATTCCAAGTAATCTCTTACCTTTTTAAGGTTCGATAGACCAAATTCAGTCTCAATGGACGTTAACAATT
>SNQJ01S0085661.1:10919-25380 GCA_010110895.2 Picea sitchensis | reverse complement strand
TATATTTTAGGGGAGAATATTCCACCTGGAGAATATTCTCTTTCAGTTGACACTTCAGTTTGACTAGTTGAGTTGATTTTAGATGTTGCATTGGTTTTATCACCATGCAACATTAGGATCATCATCGTGATAATTCGAACTTGCCTTGGTATCATCATCAGACTAGTGCATTACCATTGATTCCCTGATTTAACTCCTCACTACTCTCTATCTAGTCAGTTAACTGAAGACTAGTTGACTAGTTAACTCAACTAGGTGGCAGTTCACTCCCATAACTTCCTGAGAGACTAGACTAGGTGGCATTTCACACCCGTAATTGTTGGTGTGTGTCTAGATCACTCTAGGCCACCACTATGGCACATTGGTTCACCTCCAGTGCGCACTTATTGAGCTATACATAGTATATCATGTGTAAACTATTCATTATTCATAACGATTAATGAGAATTATTTCTCTACTTCTTCTTCTTTCTCCAATTCTCTATGAAAATGTGTGTATTATTTTTTATCTAGATATATTATGTGCAAGTTCAACACATTTACAACTAGGAAGAATCTACGATGTGGTTGCATAACTCTAGCTGCCCAAAAACGGAGTCTTGCATTTTTAGCTTCTATTTTCTTCAAAAAATTTCAAAAATTTGTGGGTATTCCTCCTACATAGTTTCTTCATTATCCCTTGTGGCATATTCAACACCGTAACAGGTCCATTGAACCTTTACCATTCTTGTATCATTTTCCCTAAGCACTTTGACTTTTCAGTTCAGGATGTGCACTAGATCCACCTAGAAATCTCCTTCATGTTCCACTTGGATCATATACCAATCAATTATGTGGTTAGGGTTAGGCACATATTTCTTTAATAATGACACATGAAATAAATTATGCTCTCTCATGAATGCAGACAATGCTATCATGTATGCAACTAGCCCGATATTTTCTTAGATTTCAAAAGGCCTACAATATCTTGTTGCCAACTTTGGGAACCAACCCAATCCAAGCGAACTTATTTTTTCTTTCACTTTTAGAAATACATGTTCACCCACTTTAAAATCTATGAAAAAAACGTTCTTTTGTTCATAAATTTTCTTCCTGTCCTGGTCTTTTCCATTCACTCTTCTATTTCATTCAACAAATCTAGCCCAATGACAACTATGTCTACTAGGTTATTCCAAGTTAGTGGTGCGTTACACTTCATGCCATACAATAATTCAAATGGGCTCATTTTTAATGAGGCTTGATACCCATTGCTGTAAGAAAATTCAATTAAGTGGATGTAGTCGTCCCACTTTGATGGTTGGTCCATCACATACATTCTGAGCATGTATTCAATCATTATGTTATTCCTCTTTGTTTTCCCATTAGACTTTGGGTGATACGTTGTACTAAGATATAAATTTTTCCCAAATCCTTTGAACAAACCTTTCCAAAAATTGGAACTAACCTTTGGATCTCTGTATGAAACTATTTCCTTAAGAACTCCATGTATCCTGGCAACTTATTTCATGTAGATATTTGCAATATTTGTTTCCTTGTGAGTAGTCTTCATTATCATAAAATGTGCACCCTTAGTCAATTTTTCTACCACCACCATGATGGAATCGTGTTGTTTCACCATGTTAGGAACCTTGGCAATAAAATCTATTGTCACTACTTCCCACTTCCATTCTGAAATGGTTAATGTCTATAAAAGCCCAGTTAGATGTCTATACTTAGTCTTCACCTTTTGTCACTCTAGACACCTAGATATGTAATTAGCCACTTCTTTCATCATTCTGGGCCAAAAGTATTGGCTCCTCACATGTATAATGGATTTCTGATATCCTAGGTGTCCAACGTAGGGTATTGTTAGCACTGAGAGTCACCCTCAGACTGCCAGAGGATAATCCCAGTGTCCATCAAAATGTAAAGGATAAGTTTCATTTTGAATAGGTGGATCAAAAATATGGAGAAAGAAAGGGAGAGGGTAGAAAACTGCAGATCAATAGGCTACACCAATGGGAAAGGAGTCATAAACATTCTACTCATCGAAGGCACTAAAGCTGCTCAAAATAAAACAAGATTATATGTTGATAGATGGAAGAATCAAGAAGGAAAACATAAGATAGAATGTTCACTAAACAAAGATCCTCTCAGTTTAATAAATCAACAAATACATGAATAAAACAATGACTGATGGGAAAAATTACAACATATCCTTTGTTTCTTAGGGATCCACAAATCATTGGCATCCTTTGATCCTCAAATATGAAATATATTCAAATAAGAAGATATATAAAACAAAATAATTACAATCTGAAAATCACAGCTCTCAGGAGTCTTCAATAGAAGTAATGATTACAATCATAAAATGCCCTCAGTCTTACAAATGAATACACATAGGGAAACTGCCTACTCCTACTCTCTCTAGCCTCTCTTGGCTCATGAATCCAACCTATCTTCAAGAGCTCCCTCCTCTCTTAAATAGAAAATAGCATCAAAATATCCTTAGGAGGTCGAATCCCATCTCTTCCATTGGACGGACTCTAGGCCTTGGAGCTAGATGGCAATAGTCAAAGAGACAAAAATCCAACAAATTGCTAATTTTCAGGAAATTGTTGGAAGTCATTAATAAATTGTTTCCAACTGATTGCATGATATATTTAATGGAGCTAAAACTTAGGTGAAGGTGTCCCTTGACATCTAATTGATCCATGAGAAGCAATTCAATCCCTCCTTGACATGTTGTAACCTCCCAACAAGGAGAATATCCAATCAGCTATGCAAAATAGAGAATTTGCAGCACATTTCACAGTGCACTGGTGTGTTAATTGTTTCTCTCAAATTCCAAATTGGGTCAGGCTGAAATTTGTTCAGCAATTCAACAGGGATATCGTCTTCCTCCACAAAACATTTCAGAGAAACCCACTTCGTCATTTTGGTTTTATGATCAAATATGTAACAGTAGCTTCTACAGGAAATTTCGTAGCGCCCATTTGTAAAATTGTTCTGCAGATTCCGTAGCGAACTACCACTCTGTGTCTGGCTAGGTGATTTTGTGGCACAACTACATAATAGTCTGTGTAGATGATTCTGTAGAACCTTCGGTAGCACAACTACATAACAATCTATGTATATGATTTTGTAGCGCCAAGCACTACGAAATGTCCTGTAGTTGTCCGGTTTGTGCAGTTTGATCCCAAAATACCCAAAAAATTTAGCCAAAGGTGTACAAGCATGTAGATGTCTCCAGATAGGGTGTAAGCATGATACTTTCCACAAAAATTCAAAAATCTGAGGAATTGACCCATAACAACTACATGTGATAACAGGTACATTATGCATTTTCCTCATCACTGTATTTTTCATCTCACTAGAGTTCGACACATATACCCATACATGAGAACTCAATCTTCGCTCAGCTTGAAATATTTAATGTTTTGTTGCAAATCACCTTGTTGTAATGCACCTCTTATTTGAAGGTAACGCTGATATGAGTTTATTTTCTCTAAAATTTTGTCTTTTGGATCAGTCCTATACACGTTAATGGTTGCAATATGCACCTCATGCACCCTTCTACTAAGTGCATCAACCACTTGATTTTATTTACCTTTGATGTGTTTAATTTCGAAGTCATATTCACTAAGAAATTCAAGTCATGTAGTTTGCTTGGAATTTAATTTTGGTTGTCCAAACAAATGTTTCAAACCATAGTGGTCTTTACTTAGCTCAAATATTTGACCCATGAGGTAATGTCTCCACATTTTTAGCACGTGAACAATGGTTGCTAATTCTAAATCATGGGTAGCATAATTCCTCTCATGCTCTTTCAATTTTTAGGACTCATAGCATACTGCATGATCCTTTTTTGTGAGGACTCTACCAATCCCTTCCTTGCACACATCAGTGGACACAAATAATTCTTCATCAAGGTATGCAATCTTCAATATTGGTGCACTAGTCATTATCTCTTTTAGTTGTTGAAAATTGTCTTCACATTCAGGAGTCCATGCAAATTTCACTCCCTTCTTCTGCAAAGAAGTGATGGGGCTTGCAATATTTGAAATTAATTTTATAAATCTTGGGTAATAACCTGCAAGACCCATGAAAGATATGACTTCTATCACATTTCTTGGCATTTTCCACCCTCTGATGGCCTATATCTTCTCGGGATCAATTTCTATCCCATTTGCTGAAATAATATGACCCAAGTAGTGAATCTTCTTTCGATAGAAGATATACTTACTCAACTTGGAATACAAATTATGTTCTCTTAGAACTTGCAACACCATTCTTAATGTTTCTCATGTTCCTCTTCTATTTTTGAGTAGATGAGTATGTCATCTAGTAACACAATTACAAACTTATCCAAGTATTCTTTGAACACTCCATTCATCAAGAACATAAAAACATTCGGGGATTTTGATAGTCTAAATGGCACTACCACAAATTCATAATGCATGTGTCTTTTCCTAAATGTCATCTTCTTCCTTTATCCTTACTTGGTGATAACCCAATCTCAAATCAATCTTGGAAAATATCATGTCACCTTTCAATTGATCAAATAGATCATCAATCCTTGGAAAGAGATATTGTTTCCTTATGGTGACCATATTTAGCTATTTTAAATCAATACACAACCTCAAGGTTCGATATTTCTTCTTCACGGACAACATTAGGGAACCCCAAGGTGACACACTTGGGCATATATACGCCTTCTTTAACAATTCTGTAAGCTACATTTGCAACTTTTTCAAGTATGGTGTGCCCATTATGTATGGTTTCTTGGACACTGGGGCAATTCCTGGCACGAAATCGATAAAGAATTCAATGTCTCTTTTTTGGTGGAAGTCCTAGGATTTCCCAAAAAACATCTTCAAAATCCCTCAAGATTATATGGTCTTCAATGCTTGGCATTTTATCTTTGGTTGCCTCTTCCATATAGGATGCAAAAATTTGACATCCTCTTCCATATAGGATGCATGGATAAAATTTCTCTAACATCTATAGCGCTTGGACTTCCTTGGATTTTTCCTTGTTTCCCTCCCTCATCAAGACAAGTGATTTTCTTCTTGTAAAACTCTAGGACAAGATGGTGTTTTTCCAACCAATCTATGCCAATTAAACAATCATCTGAACCCAATGGTATGATGTTCACATCTACCTTTGTGTTGAGTCCATTCATGTCTATTGGACAATATTTGATCAATTCATTGATTTTCCTCTTAGCCCCTATGGCTAATTGAACTAACCAATATTTCTTGTGCTTACTCCTTTGTAAGTGAAATATTTAAACGATGTTAGAGTTTATGTAACTATGGCTAGATCCAAATACAATTAAAATTGTTATGGGTTGGTTATCAATCTTACCTTCCACTTCAAGCATGGGAAACTAATAATATACTTGCATGTTGTACAAGGATGCATAAATCCTTGGCATGTTTCCTCCCATGTCTTCCACTATATTAGCCTCTTAAATATTGTGGAAAGTCCTAATACTTTCACCTTTTTGAGGGAAATCCCTATACAAGTGATCTCCCTCACATCCCCAACACTTCATGGGATGCTATCTTGTCCTTTTCCCAAAAGAATCTATGATCCTAGGCTAATTTTGGGCTAGAAGTCCTTGCATATTTGATTGAGATATATTCTTGAAAAAGGGTGGCTTAAAACCTTTCTTCATTTTATCCTTCTTACCCTTCATCTCTTCATTCCAAGATTTTTGTAAGACTAGTCTCCCTCTGCTCTTCTCATAAAGATGATTTTCTCTCCTTATGGCCTCCTCCAAAGTCCCAAGGTTATCATATTGTATCTTTTCATTGTAGAAGGAGGTTAACCCACTCAAAAATATTTGAATTTTTACCTTCTCATCCTTAATGAAGATAACATACTTTAGTATCTCAAAGAACCTCTTCTCATATTCATCCATTTTCATGCTTCCCAACTTGAGTTCAAAGAAATACTTCATTTTCCTTTCATAGTAATTCTTAGAAAAATATTTCTCCTAGACATATCCCTTGAATTTACTTCATGATACCTTCTTCTCATCAAGGTGCTTGGATTTATTAAGCTGGTCCCACTACATGGTTTCCTTTCCTTGCAAGTGGTAGGTTACAATTCTTGTTTCTACCCTAGAGGGGTAATCATTCAGCTGGTAATATTTCTTCATTTCCAACAACCAAACAACACCTCTTCTCCCTTTCTATGCTCACCATTAAAATTTGATGGCTTGATTTTCCTAAGTTCACCTTGCAAGATGTCTGCCTTAGGCCTTCTCCTCTTCCTCCTTAAAGGAGACACACTTGGGCCGCTCCCTGGCCCTGAACTTGAATAAGATCTCCTAATGGATTTATTTGGATAGTGATGGTGCATTCTCATGCTTATTTATTTTCTATCATTACCATGATCATCCCCTATGGCATCCTGATGCTACCACTTGTTTGGAGCTAGCTACTTTCTTTGAATCAGATTCTTTGTTGACTTGTCTATGCAGCATATTCAGACTTTGTAATAGCTCCTCCTGATATTTCATAATATTTTCATTATTGGCCATATATCTCTGCACTTCTGTTTACAGGCTTCACATAGTTACATCCATCTCCACAGGCTCCTCCATGCCTCTTCTTCCATTGGAATTTGTCTCATCATTTCCCATGCTACCATACAACCTTTTGAATTCTTCTTCATAGACAAAATACCCTTGGGAATCCTCCATAACTGTGGTTCTCATACAAAAAACAAAATTCTATAATAAACCTCTAAAATCTGCAAGAAAATGTGCATGCAATAAAATTTATATTAGACAAAACATATATACACATTTCTAGAAAAATAATGCATAACTTTTTTGCTCTTTTGGCCACCAATCATCTTCTTTTGAGTTGACTATAATTTCTACTTCTTAGATTAATTTTTTGGGTGCATAAATAGATTCCTCTCTCTCCAAGAGATTTCCAATGACTATTTATTTTCTCAAAGTCAAGCTCCATAAAAGAAGTTATGCCCCTTTAAATATTTCACACAACCCCCTTGATGATGTCATTGTGCCACTTGGCACCACATGGACCTACTCTATGCTTGATAGTGATGTGGACCTGATGTTGCACAATCAGACACAGTATACGGCTTTCAAGCCCTTGACACATGGGTAAATCCCCATGAGGTGATCAACTTACGATGACAAATGATTCTCCCGTGGACCCCAGCTTGCAACACTGGTGGAGACTCTCCTCCCCGTAATACGACTGTTAGACTCAACTCCATGGGATTATGACTTTCCTCCTTCACCAATATACCTGTGACCCATGAAGTTGTTTGGATCCTTCCTTGTGGGTTTTCTCCATTGGAAATCACTGAGCACACTTCCTCTAGGTTTCCCCACAAACAAATCCCGTGCAGGCCTATCGAGCTCGCACCCACAGCCTCTCCAAACTTATGTGCACATGAGTCCTTCCACGAGATGCAACCCATGAAAACATGCCACTTGATAGATCAGATGGTATAGATCAACCATAATCCATGGTGATCTAGATTGATATTGGTGGCCACCCACCTATTCCATGGGTTTCCACCTTGGTATTTTTTCTACATCTTTTCGGGTCCTCAACTTCTGGGGCCTTTTTAAGGCCCTAAATAATGTTATTTTGTCTCGGAAACACCTATTATGTAGAGAAAGGAAGATGCTAGGTTGAACGAAATGTGTTTTCCTCAACTAGACCTTTCCAACAAGTTATTGTGCACCCCAAACGAAGATCGTATGCAAAATTTACACCCTCAGGAATTTGACATATCAACTACCCCCATCGAGGCCCAAAAATATTTTGGAATTTCATCTTCCAAGGTTAGGGTTTTGGATTTTCTTTATCTTAAAAACTCCTTTGGAGCCTCATTGTAAACATAATATTATTGCAAATGAGTATATCCATCACATCTCTTCTCAGAGATAAGATGCCACCATTCTATTGAGTTCATTCACTTTGTATTTTTACAGTTTTTGTACATTTCTCTCATTAATAGAAATTGAATATTATTGTATCTCTGTGCTTCTAGCAATATTTTAGTTTACTTCGTTGTTATATCTATGCCTCCATTTCATTCCCAAAATAATCCATATCAGTGGTATCAAAGCAGACTTCTCCTTGTCGTTTCTTAGTGCATGTCCTTGACGAGGTTAGGATATAGAGAGTTGGGTCTTGAGCTAGTTTCTCTTGAGGATAACCTCTCTTGCTAGCCCAAGTGGCCTCTCATGGAAAAATAAAAGAGAGATGAGGGAGCAAGAGATCCTATCAAGTTGTTTCTCATAGAAGGCTTTGTGCAACAAAGGAATGAGATGTTGGATAATTTTTCCCAAATCCTTCAATGATTTACTAACAATACTAGACATGTCTTTGTCAAGAAGTCACTTTGGAGACGCTGCCCCATTCAAGGTACAAGTTAATTTTGATATTCTTGTATTTGAAGGTCAGATCGATGGGGATGCTTTGGAAAAGTGGTTAAATCTGCTAGAAGGTTATTTCTCTTTGCCCAATTTTTTGATAAAGAAAAGATCACCTTTGCGCTCCTTAAGGTTGCCCCCCATGTCAAACATTGGTGGGAAAATTACTGGGAGAAAAATTCCACAGAGGAGTCTGGAATATTTGGGGTAGAGCCCACTTGGGATTTTTTTATGGATGTGGTTAAGGAGAAATATTACCCTGTTGGAAACTATGATGTCAAGTACATGATATGTACCACGCTGCATCAAGAGAGGGGCCAAACAGTGTTGGAGATCACAAATACCTTCCATACCTTGTGCACCAAGCTGGGTATCAAAGACTCTGAGCGACAGCTAGTTCTCAAATACCGCACAGCTCTACACAGGTACGTCCAAAATGAAATGGTGTTTATGGACATCTCATCACTGGGAGCCACTTATTGATATAATATCAAAATTGAGAAGAAATTTAAGCAAAAGAACAAGCGAGAATTTGGGTCTTCAAAATCACAACAACCAAAGTATGGTAAAGGCAACCCTAACTCATAGAATAACCAAGCTCAATACAACCATCTCAAGCTGCATGAAAATAAGAGCAACAGGAAGATGAAGAAGGACACTGGGAAGTGGTGAGACTTCCACAAAATCTTGTGGCACAACACCGATGAATGTCGCTCGAAACAGTCATTGGTATTCAAGATCAAAGAAATAGAGTTGAGCCCCAACTCAGACTCTGATTCAGAAAATAATAAAAGGAGACAAATAATTGATGCAGAACCCACTGCTAGTGTCATGACCACAAAAATCCAACCAGAAGAACCAGAGGATCTTGAGGAGGGGGAGAGCCTCTTCCATTCACAGATGTGGGTTAAGGGGACCTTGCTACATTTTATTGTTGATAGTGGAAGCCAGAAGAAACTAATCTTAGTAGAGGTCATCAAGTAGTTGGATTTACCTATAACACCACACCCGCATCCATACAACATTGGTTGGCTTCGTGAGGGTCGATATATTCGTGTCAGCCAACAGTGTTGCATGTCCTACGACATCAAGCCCTTCAAGGATGAGGTATTGTGTGATGTTTCCCAACTAGAAGTTTGTGATGTTATGTTAGGCCAACCATATATGTGTAAGATTCATGTTGTTTATGAGTCTCGACCCCATAAAATCATTGTTACTCTGGGGGGTTATCTCTACAGGATACCAGAGGTAGTTCTGACTACTGTCCTGACAAAACAATGTCACAAAGTAATATCTCATACCGCAAAGTTTAGCCTCTTCACAATCTGGTTAGAAGGTGAATAGAAGGAAACTGCGACCATGACAATGTTGGCCCAAGACCTTTCTCTTCAACATAAGAAAATTGTAGAAGGGCACAACAATATTTTTGCTTCACCTACAGGGGTGCATCCACACTGCCCAATCAAGCAAATTTATAATAGATCCCTTCATACTCCTCAAGTTGCATCTTCACCAAAAAATTCCCCCCACTTGAGAAGATCATGAAACTAGATTGGTTGAATGGATCTAACCCCTCCAGCAATAGGTTCATAACATCCTTCAACAAGCTAAGAAAGACAAATTCTGCAGCAAGGCAAGCAACTCACCAAGGTTCAAATTTAACAAAATCTTCCCCATCTCCCATGGGAACTTGATGCAATGGAGACAATTGCTTCCGAAGGGGGAAGGAATAAAACAGATGGATATCGATGGTCACCCACCTATTCCACTAGCTCAAAACATGGGTTTCCACCTTGCCAATGTTTCTACGGCTTTTCGGGTCCTCAACTTTTGGGGCCATTTTGAGGCCCTAAATGACATTTTGTTGGCTCAACAATGCCTAAAATGTAGTTGAAGGTATATTCTAGGTTGAACAAAATGTGTTTTCCTCGGGTAGACATTTCCAATGAGATATCATGCACCCCAAATGGAGATTGTATGAAAACGTTATGCCCTCGAGAAGTTGTCGTATCAACTACCCCCATCGAGGCCCGCAAACCTTTTGGCATTTCATCTTCCGGGGTTAGGGATTTGGATTTTATGTATGTTAAAAATGGATTTAGAGCCTCATTTTAAACATAGTCTTATTGTGAATGAGTGTATCCATCACATCTCTTCTCATATATAAGTTACCACCATTCTATTGAGTTCATTCACTCTGTATTTTTACATTTTTTGTACATTTATCTCATTAATAGAAATTCTGTATTATTGTATCTATGTGTTTCTAGTGATATTTTTGTGTATTTCATTGTTATATCCCCACCATCATTTCATTCCCAAAATAATCTGGATTGCACAGTTTGAAATTCTTCATGGACTGGAACATGCTTAACTGATAAACTCTCCTTCTCATTCCGACTCTATCACAATAGGACACATATCCCATTCCACATGTTACCTGCCACATGGAAGCCTTCGGTATATCTACCCTTGATAACATGTGTCCTAACATGGAATGCTGACACAACAAGATCACATGGCACTTATGATACTCCCCACTAACATGTCATCTGACATGGTGTGTTGACACTACATGTTGATGTGGAACTATCTTCTACCTTTGGTCCTCTTGGGACATTGTGCTCATCCAGTAGATCAAATGGTTAACAATTGTGAAAACCAACAATATGAATCACTTTGGTTTCACAAAATGCATGAATTTTATTCAGTCGGACTTCCCTCCATGGGAACACTAGGTAGCATGATCCTAATATTTTTTGCATCTCGCAGCCTGCAAGCCTATCGGGTTGAGCTTCATGGCCTTACCTTCACGACCTTAACTTCATAGCTTCTACCTTGTGGCCTCACCTTCGCAGTTTATACCTCACGGCCTTACCTTTGCGGACATTTCCCAATAGAGTGTCCTTTCGCATAGCCTTTTTCCTGCGGGCCTTTCTCCCAGGAAGCTTCTTCCCACGAAAAATTTGCAGAGATATTTCCACGATCGAGAATTTCTCCTAGTGACTTTACCTCAGGAATTATCCACAAAGATTTTCTCGTCCATGAGGCTTCTCTCACAAGCCTATCCCTAAATCCTTCTCCACAGATGGTTGAGATCAAATCTTGAATTTCCAATGGATGACTAGGATTCACCTCAACACTTAGTCGATTTTTCATGTTTTCCTTCATTTATTTGTTAAAATCTTGAACAACCTATCTATTAGCGGTTTTGATTATAAGGGTTCCACAAAGTCTAGAGTCCCACTTCTAGGTTCCACCCTTGCGGTTCCATCGCGAGGTTCCACTTTTAAAATATTCAAATGCACAGACATATCACGGTCCAGATTTCCATTTCTTAACTTGTACAAGGATTGGACCAAGTCCCCATAATCTCTCCAACCCATTAACGATTTAGATGCCAGGGTTTTCCTCCTCGACCACCCATTACTTGGATTCTAAGAGGAACTAGGGAATCCATGTCACTCTTATTCCTCTGCATACTTTCCCACCACTATTTTTTTCTCTGCTCAAATCCATCATGGCCCTTCATGGTTTCTTCTGCAAGCTATAGTCGACCATCACCTTGACCCTGAGATGATGTCGCCCTTGACTTTTGTCAAACAGTTACAGTCTTGACTTGCAAATATACCTCTATGTGATGTATCTATCCCATACATCCTGAGTGTTGTAATCCACGACTCTGATACCAATTTGTAATGTACCCCATCCTAGTTGAGGTCCATTACTTGTGGAAATACACATAAAATAATATAATTTCTATTAAACAGATTCATGTAGCTTACCAACTACGAGAAAACACATAGATTAACCATTATCCTACCATTAATGTAAATGCATGTACAACATGTTGAAATAAACAAGAATGAAACTAATAAACTCATTTACAATAGCATATAAACCATTCATGTATATAGGGTTAAGGAAACAATAATTTAGCTCATAAAATAACACATAACAAGACAAAACACTTATCTTTTTAATTCAGTTGTGCAACCAATTGCTTGGGATAAACGTTCTACCCAACAATAAACTTGTTGTTATATATATCAAGAAAAATTCACCCCCGAGATGGGGATAGGAATCACAAAAGAGGGTGGTCTCTCACTGTCCATTCATAACTCAGAAAATCCCACAACCCACTGGCATTCTCCTACAACTATCCTGATTTCCCACCAACCTCTTGAATTTTCCAACCCAAGGAATGTACCCCTTCAATGCTCTAAGTCCATCGGGTGTCCCATTTATTTATTAGGGTCTCTCTAGCATAGGTAACCAAGAATATTGCTATTGGGAAACTCAAGGGAGCTTGCAGCTAAGAAAATACCAAGAAACAACAACAACAATCTTGATGTTGCCATGCAAATCACATAGGATTTCACTCCAAGGTTGTATGAGAACGTCATTGATAAATTTAGGAACATTGGGGGATGGTAAAAATAAATTAACTACAATATCGAAGTCAAGCAAGGTTGTCCCATGTCCCCTACCCTTTTTGGCATTTACATTGAAAATTTAGAATATTTTTTGGAAGAAGCAGGGTGTGTCAGCCTAACTCTCACAGCTATAGTCATCACTCTTATTCTTTACGTTGATGATATTGTTCTTATGGCGAGGAGTCTCTATGATCTTGGAAAGAAACTAAGAATCCTTAAGGATTTATACTCCAATACGGGTATCATTGTTAATACTAACAAAACGAAAGTCACAATAATTAAATCCAACAAGACAACCTACAATACTTTTGTTTATGACAACAACAACTTGGAGGAAGTGCTTTCATACAAATATCTCAGAACTGATATTCATCACAAGCTCAACTAGAATTATAGCATTGAGAAAAGGATAAATGGAGGGTGGAAAGATTATTATGGGCTTGAAAACAATTGTAAATTGGTAGATCTTTGGATATGGGATAAGAAAAATCTTATCCTTAAGACTCTTGTTACTCTTATTATTTTATATGGATGTGAAGTTTGGGGATGCAGTATCTCTAGAGAGTCACGAAGAAAGATAGATCATATCCAAACGAATTTTATAACCTATAATCTAAAAATGAAAGGAAATACACCTTATCATATCCTCCTCATAGAAGGAAGTCTTTCCCCCATTGATAGCATGGCTATGACCATGTATCTAATGTATAATAACAAGTTAAACAACATGGAAGACAAGAGACTTCCTAAAATTTCTTCAAACTCTAGCCAAAACCACCTTTGGCTCAAGCGAGGACGATATAAGGATATCCAATCTTGGCTAAACCATTGGGGAGTAAAGGAAGAGTTCATATTGTAGAATAAGTATAATATTATAAATAATATTACTTCAAAATTTAAGGAGAAATTGTGGTGTTATAAAGATATAGAGAGGAAAAAGAAATTAAGATATTATAAGGAGGTGATCAACCCTAATCTAAAAGATCAAAAGTACCTCTCTGTCTTGACTAGTGTAAAGAAGAAAATAATCATTGCTAAGACAAGAACAAATTCTCATGAGCTCCATAGCGACTAGGCATTGGTTAATTCGTAAAACGTCGTGGGATGAAAGAGTCTATCACGTTTGTGACACTAAGACGGTTGAAGATGAAAATCACTTTCTTTTAGAATTTCCAGCTCATACCCATATTATATCTCAATTTCAAAATATTTGTCACACTACTAGCCTTCCAAACCTTTCAACTTAGCGAAACTATGGTGATCTTGGAACGCTTCTCTTAATGTTTTTCAAGTACAAAAATAAAATTCTAAAGAATTCCAAGTAATCTCTTACCTTTTTAAGGTTCAATAGACCAAATTCAGTCTCAATGGACGTTAACAATCATCATAGTATCTATATATATAATGTTGAAAGGTGGAATCTACAACCCAATATGAGGGAGATGTGTAATTCCTTTCATGTTCAACATGGAATTGACATGTAGCATTTTAAAAATATTAATAACAAAAAAACTATTTCAATGTCGGCCATAAATAAAATATTTCAATGTCCACCTTAAGTAAAATAATTCTATATCAACTTTGATGTAAAGTATTTGAAAGAAGTAAACAAA
>SNQJ01S0085661.1:0-10909 GCA_010110895.2 Picea sitchensis | reverse complement strand
AAGTCTTAAACCTTGATCCTTCTCCTTCAGAACCCCAGATTACTAGGGACGTCTCCCTTGGGATTAGCCACCCTAAATAGAAAGAGCTCCCCATCGAGGTGACAGTGGGTGGGGAAGCTCTTGTTACGCCAGTTTGAAGCCTTAACTCAAGCTACCTAATCCTATCCTACAAACTGTGCGATAACAATTCTATATATGAGTCTAGGTATCATAGTGTTATTATTACTTTGGACAAGAAATTGTAATGGATACCTGAGGTAGTCCCACCTACTGTCATTCCTTGATCTCTACCAAGAAATGTAGGAAGGTTATCTCTCAGAACAGGAAGTTTTTCTTCGTCGTGATTCACACTCAAAGTGAGAGGAAGGTTGCAGCCACATCCATGGCCTCCGCAATAGGTCTCTCCACGTAGCAGAAGCCAGTGGATAAGGTCATGGAAGAATAAAAATACATATTATCCTCACCCACTGGGGTACCTCTGCACTGTAAAGTCAAGAACTCAATCGATCTAACCCCTGGCGCACCACTACCCAATGGGCCAATCTATCGCTGCTTTCTGTCATAAAATGAGAAAGTTAAGTTCCATATTCAAGAGCTACTTGAAAAGGGGAAAATCTTACCAATATCATCACCTTGTGGAAGCCCAATCATGATTGTATAGAAGAAATATGGGACCTGACGACTTTGCATTGATTATCGGGCCCTAAATAAAATCACAGTCAGGAACTGGTACCCAATTCCCTGAAGTGACGATATCCTTGACCAGACAAAGGTGGAAAAATACTTTAGTAAGATTGATATGAATTCTGACTACCACCAGGTCCCAATAGGGCAGACCCATGTATGGAATACTGCCTTCAATTCCAAAGAAGGTCTTTTTGAATGGTTGGTCATGCCCTTTGGCTTGAAAAATGCCCCAACAAATTTCATGAGGATGATGGAAAATATCTTGTGTCCTTTCACCAATTATTTTGTGGTGGTGTATTTGGATGACATCCTCATCTTCATCAAGAGTTGGGCAGAACACTTGCAGCATATTCAGCAGGTTATGCACACTCTGCGACAACAAAAGTTATATGAAAATCTAGAAAAATGCTCCATCGACATGAACATGTTCTAGTACCTAGGATACATTTTTTATGAGCATAGGTTGCATGTCTATCCAGCCAAGATACGGGCATTCGTGAGTGGATATCCCTAACCACAATCACTGAGCTTCATATCTTCTTATGCCTTGCCAATTTCTATCACAGGTTCATGTTGGGATTCTCCCACATTCCATGGGCCCTTAGCCAAGTGACCAAGGGTGGTGGAAAGGAAAAATTCATGTGGGTCCAGTCACAAGAAAAAGAATTCAATGATTTAAAGCAGTTCTTATGCTCAGCCTCGATGCTCTCATTACATGACTTGAAAAAACCTTTTGAGATTTAGACGGATGCTTCAGACTATGTCGTGGGCACATTTCTCACTTAGCATTGACATCCTGTGGTTTATCATAATGATATGCTCTTAGATAAGGTCCGTAAGTACCAAAATTACAAAAAATAAATGTACTCCATTATACAATCCTACCGCTAGTGGAGGCATTACATTCTCAGGAAGGAGACAATCATCCACATTGATCATAAGCATCTGTAGTTCATGTAGACACAAGGAAAATTGTAGAATGAATGCCATCAGAAGTGGTCCACATACTTGTAGCAGTTCCATCTCAAAATCAAGTATAAGATAGGGAGCACCAACCATGTCATCGATTACCTTAGTTGACCTCCAGTTGTAGCACTAACCATGGTGCTACACTCCTACGGACATGAGACCTATGGATGGCCCCAACTCTATGAGAAAGATCCTGACTCTGCCACTACATACCATATGTTGGGGACAAACACAATTGTCGTTGATTTCCATCTTCATGACAAGTTGTTGTGCCATATATTCCATCTATGCATCCCATTAAGTGAGAAAGTAGATCTTATTTGGGAATCTCACTACAGTCAGGTGGTAGGACACTTAGGCATAGGAAATACAATGGCAATGATGTAGCAACATTTCTATTGGCCTAAACTTCAAAAGGATGTGAGCAAGTATATCAGGTCCTGCATGGCCTATGCCATTTCCAAATTGTCCCTTAAGAAACAAGGCATGTACACCACTGTGCCTACTCCCTACAAGCCCTAGGAATCCATATCGATGTACTACATGTCAATCCTTCCTTCAACCAAGTAGGGAAATGACTGTGTTTTCATGGTTGTCGATCAATTTTCCAAGATGGTGATTATGGCCACCTGCAAGAAGAGCATCACATTAGAGGCCACTTCCAAGCTCTTATTAAAATGGGTGTAGGTACATTTTTGGATACCGCAGACCATCATCTCAAATCAGGATAGTTGGTTCCTCAACACATTCTGGTCGAACACCTCTAGTCATTACTGGACACCAATATCACCAAATCCATGGCCTTCCACCCCCAATCAGATGTCCAAACCAAGGTCGTCAATAATATGATCATGTATATTTTGCGTATGTACAATTCTAAACATTTGCGCACATGGGATGAGAGTCTTCCCTATGTTCAACGTAGTTACAATAGATCCATACATAGCTCAACCAACCACAACCCCTTTCAGGTGGGGTTGGGATTTCAACCATTAGATCCCATGGATGTTGCACTACCCCTTGCATCAACAAAGGAAGAATCATCCCATGCTCAAATAGAATCCAAAAAATCCACCCGGTTCTTTGAACAAATCCATTACATCCGCCAAAAGGTTCAGGATATTTTGCAGAAGTCCAATGCCAAGTACAAGAAGCGCCATGATCAACATTGGGTGCCATGCAAGTTTCCACTGGGTGATAAAGTTTGGTTGCATTTATAGAAATAACACCTCAAAGGACCCCATCAGAAGATTCATCCACTTTGATATGGACCTTACACCATCACCAAGGCTGTGGGTGATAATGATTTTGATCTCTCCTTGGTTTGCACCCAGTGTTTAAGTGGACCTCCTTTGGCCATAATTTCCACCATTATTATACACCTTAGAGATAGCAGAATAGTTGAAACTGATAGAGATCAACCCTAAATGCATGAAACATGCATCCACCGGTCAAATATTGGACACATAGGTCAAGGGTACTCACCAATAGAATCTTCAATTTTATCGTGTTGTCAAAGGAGGGAAGATCCTGCACCAAGGCAAGTGGCTCACCTGGGGGAAAATTCAGCAGAAATTTCCTCATCTGATGGGGTAACTCAATGCAATGGATACCATTTAATTCTAAAAGGGGAGGATTGATCCAGGTGGATATTGGTGGCCACCCTCCTCTTCCAACTAGCTCACATACAGGTTTCATATTAGCAGTTTTTCTAGCTTTTCAAGTCCTAAACTTTGTTGCTAAAAATGCCTGGAGGGGCATATCCACCACATCTCTTCTCAGAGATTAGCTACCACCATTCGAGAAAGATTGTTTCATTTTTCATTTTTATAGTTCCAGCAGATTTCTTTATTGAATATAAGTTAAGTTTCATTATATCTATGTTATTTTTCTCTATATATCTATGCTAATTTTATAGATATGTGTTTCATTTCATTCGGGTCATAAATCTGGATCATAAATACATACAAAGCCATAATTAAAAGGGAAAAAGGGTACCATATAAATAGAAAGAAAGAGAGGATTTTACACCTATGTAAGCTTGATCGTAAGAAGTTCTTGAGGAAAATTCTAATTCAAAAAACTAAAGAAAATAATATGATTCTCTTGAAGGACTAGAATTCCTACCTTAAAAATATTTATGAATCCCCTAACGCCATGGACACCATTCCAAAAATTCCTATAGAGGATGGATCTTTTTCTTTGGAAGACATGGAGTTTAGGGTTAAGTAGCTCACAAATGGGAAAGATAAGGACATTGAAGGATACCAGGATGAAATCTTTAAAATCGGAGGGCCTATCCTCATCCATCACATACACAAGTTATTAAATTTAACAGTTAAGCGGGGGTTCCATAAAACCTATATGCAAAGCCTCATTGTACCTATTTTTTAAAGTGGGGATAAAGACATTCCCTCTAATTATTGGGCCATTATGATTAGCCTCATTTTATCCAATCTATACGAAATTATTTTGGAAAAGAATATTAGATTATGGCTAGAAATCCATGGAAAAAGAGATAAAGACCAGACTGGATTTAGGAGATATCATTCAATTGTGGACCACCTTTTTACTCTTAGGATCATTGTAACGTACCCTAACCAAGATGAGGTCCATTACTTGCAGAAATACACATAAAATAATATAATTTATGCTAAACAGATTCATGTAGCATACCAACTATAGGAAAACACACAGGTTAACCATTTTGCTACCATTAATGTAAATGTAGCTACAACATGCCGAAATAAACAAGGATGGAGCTAATAAACTCATTTACAGCAACATATAAACCATTCACATACAGATGGTTAAAGACACATCAATTTAGCTCATAAAATAATACAGAACAAGATAAAACACTTATCATTTTTATTCAGTTGTGAAACCGACTGCTTGGGATGGATGTTCCACTCAACCATATACTTTTTGTTCTAGATATGAATATTGAGTCACCCCCAAGATGAGGCTAGGAATCCTCAAAATAGGGTGGTCTCTCATTGTCTACTCACAACTCAAAACATCCCACAACCCATTGGCATTCTCTTGCAACTATCACAGTTTTCCACTAGATCTCTTCCTCTTGACCTACCCAACCCAAGGAATGTACCCATTCATCTATCAGGGTCTCTCTGTAATAGGTAACCAATAATCTCACTACTGGGAAAATCAAGGGAGCTCACTTCTAGGAAAACTACCAAGAAACAACAACAACAATCTTATTGTTGTTGTGCAACTCACAAAGGAGTTCAATCTTCAGGCCTGACAACCCAGATATTCTATAATCTTGAAAACTTGAATATTCAATCTTCAGCTACAAAATGCTCCATAAATTCTCCCTCCATGGTTTCTCCAGCTCCAACACTCTTCCTTCATGTTCTCTTCTTGTTCTCATGCAAAAATGTGACTATCTAAACTGCTTTCCCCTTCCATACGAATTTCCTCCTTTTCCTTATTTCTTGACTTCCACCTATCCCCAAGATGATTCTTCTTCAGATTAATCCTCAATAACTATGGGATGTGACTAATTACACCCACCCTCTTATAGATATTCAATGATTGGATCCTTCCACACTAAAAGTAAATAAAAAGGTTCACTTAAGAAATTAAAATCAGGAAAAATAATTGGGAAAATAAATTCATGGCTAAAACCCCCTTTCTAGACCCCTCTTTCTTATGATTAATCATCCCCCATTTATGTCCATGCCCCCCAACAACTGGCATCACTTTTTATTTATTAAAATTCATAAATACATTTTTCATATTACATTGCTTGGCCATAGCCATACATTATATCTACATTATGCATTAATTAAACTGGGGATAATATATTACCCCTTCCCTACAATTTTGCACTGTTCTCAGTGCACAACACTATGCCAAAATACATATACAAATTTACATCATAATATTAAAAAAAACAAGAATTCTACAATTTTTGTTTACTCTCCTACAACAGTTCCAACTGAAATAGTGTATTCCTTTCATCTTGTTGACCCAAGGAACATGTCCCCATAATTTCTCTCAATCCATCGGGTTGCACCATTCGTTTATCAAGGATATCAGTGTTGGAGATACTTCACACACACCTAGGATTTATTTTTTGTAAGTTTTTTCATTGTTTATTAGTCATAATTAGTCATTATCCAGTCTCCTATATTTTAGGGGATAATATTCCACCCGGAGAATATTCTCTTTCGGTTGACACTTCAGTTTGACTAGTTGAGTTGAGTTTAGATATTGTATTGGTTTTATCACCATGCAGCATTGGGATCATCACCATGCTAATTCTACCTTTCCTTGGTATCATCACTAGACTAGTGCATTACCATTGATTCCCTGAGTTAACTCCTCACTACTCTCTGTTCTGTCAGTTAACTGAAGACTAGTTGACTAGTTAACTCAACTAGGTGGCAATTCACTCCCATAACTTCCTGGGAGACTAGACTAGGTGGAATTTCACTCCTGTAACTATTGGTGTGTGTCCATATCACTCTAGAACACCACTATGGTGCATTGGTTCACCTCCAGTGCGCAGTCATTGAGCTATACTTAGTATATCATGTGTAAACTATTCATTATTCATAACGGTTAATTATAATTCTTTCTCTCCTTCTTCTTCTTTCTACAATTCTCTCTGCAAATGTGCGTATTATTGTTTAGATAGATATATTATGTGCAGGTTCAAAACATTTGCATGGTATCAAAGCTGACAGACTGTCAAGAAAAATCTACACCAAAATTGTTTGCAGGTACAAAATATTGAAGATAGCAGAAAGATGGATTTCGAAAAAGAATTCATTCTTACACCTTACAAATATTTTGCACACAAGGAGAAAATAGCCATACATCTCCAAACCAGAGGATTGTACAGGATAAACTTGAATATAGATACAGAACCGACATCAGCCATAGAAAAATCCAAGTACTTAAATCGCATGGATGAAGCACTCGGAACAATTTGTAGTCTTATTTCTCCCGATCTCCTTTTTCACATATCTTCTTGTAAGACTCTGAATGAAGCCTGGACCACCTTGGAAGGGCTCTTTGGAAAACATTATGATATGAGGGGACACATTCTGGAGGTGGATCTTCTCACATTAGATCCAAAAATCTTCGATAATATCCAAGATTTCTTTACAAAATTCAAGGATTTACTGTCGCAACTCAAATCTTGCGGGGTTGATAAATCTAAGGAGGAGAGACAAATGGTTATCACCATTCTCTCCAAGATTGGTCCAGAATTCTCTGTATTCATATCCACATTCCATTATGTCAGATTCACCTCTGGAGCTACCTGGAAGATGCCTTCTCTTGAGGACTTTATCGAATCCCTGACACAAGATCAAACCAAGCTCATCAACATGGGAACAATCAAAGGACCAAGGGTGCATGCACTCACTGTGCATGATGGAAGCCACAAATATCAGAAATCTAAAGATAAATATAAAAGGAAATATCATGCACATTCGAAGAAGGAAGGGTACACAAAACCCTTCACTGATGCCTCCATATCCAAAGGGGAAAAGGGAAGAAAAGGGGAGAAATGCACGTATTGTCACAAAGGATTCCATTTGGAATCTGCATGCATGCAAAAAAAAATAGATCTGGTGTCTCAAATACTTCATCAAAACAAACTTGGAGATCGCATCCCCGAGGGTGCCAAGAAGAAGAATCCAAAAGATCTGAATTCCAAGAAAGACAATTCTAGCCATGCCTTGATTGCCATCAACTCCTCTCCCAATGCTTGGATCATTGATTCAGGAGCATCACATCATATGGNTGGAGATCGCATCCCCGAGGGTGCCAAGAAGAAGAATCCAAAAGATCTGAATTCCAAGAAAGACAATTCTAGCCATGCCTTGATTGCCATCAACTCCTCTCCCAATGCTTGGATCATTGATTCAGGAGCATCACATCATATGGTTGCATCAAAAGTAGTATATTATTCTTTGGATGCATGCAAAGGTACTCCTATTCTGATGGGGGACAACTCTTCTGTCGAAGTCACCAGAAAAGGAAGGATTGAACTCACCAACGGAAGCTTCGAGAATGTGTTGCACATTCCCAAACCTTTTTTCAACCTTCTCTCCATGTATCATATGACAAATTTCATCATCGGAAAGAAATTCATATTCACACAAAATTCCATGGACATCTACGACATGCAAACCAACTCCAGGGTTGCTATCGGTGAAGTAAATCATCAGTCTAGATTGTATACTTTTTTTGAATTCATTGAACCTGATTCTGCTTTACTTCTTACTCATGTTGATGAAAGTAGTAGGATATGGAACGAAATATTTGGACATTTGAATTTCAAATACATGCAACAGCTTAGAAAGCACAAATTGGTTGATGGTCTACTAGACATCCATTTCTCCAAGGGAGTGTGTGAGGGATATGTTCTCGAGAAACACCCTCAAGAGAAATTCGATAAGGGAAAGTCTTAGAGAGCCTATGCACCTTTAGATATGATCCACAGTGACCTCATGGGTCATTTTACACATCCATCAATCAACAAAGTGAGGTTTGTTCTCATTTTTGTTGACGATTTCTCATGTTTTACATGGATATATTTTCTCAGGAAAAAATCCGAGGTATTTCAACACCTCAAAGATTTCAAAGCCCTTGTTCAGACACAGTCTAGAAAGAAGATAAAAGTCCTGCGAAGTGATAATGGAGGAGAGTATGTAAATCATGAGATCCATAATCTTTCCCATGAGGCATGGATTCATTTGCAGCACACAATTCCCTATACTCTGCAGCAAAATGGAGTTGTTGAACGGAAAAATTGATCTCTAAAGGAGATGGCATCTTGCATGTTGCATGAAAAGTCACTACCATAGAGACTATGGGCTGAAGCACTTAATTGTGCAACATACATCCAAAAAATATCTCCCCATAGATCTGTCAAGGATAAGACCCCTTATGAGGCTTGGAGCGGCCTCAAACCGGAAGTGGCCCACTTTCGCATTTTCAGTTCACGTGCATGGGCCCGGATTCCCTCTAAAAAGAGGAAGGCACTTGATCCACAGAGCACTAAGTGCATTTTTGTTGGATACCCCGACAGTGTGAATGGATATCGTCTTATTGATCCTTCCTTGAAAAGACTCATCATTGAGTGTAGTGTCCAATTTGAGGAAAGTGTCTCACATGTACCTCAGCAGTCGCATGCAGACACCTTCACTCTTCCACTTGTCCAATATGATGAGAATGCACATGTTGACTCTTCTTCATATGAGAGTTCTGATTCATAGGACTCAGATGATCCATATTCAGAGTCAGTACAGACAGATGTAGATTCAAAGCATCCAGATGCAGTTGCAGAGCCAGATCAGAGGCCCAAGTGGGCACAAAATACTCTTTAGGATGCAAAGGATCTCGTTGGTGATCCAACCGATACTAGGAGGACTCGATCTAATTTTGAGGAGCCTCCTATTGCACTCACTGCCACTGAACCATTGCCCTCCGGGAATCTTTTATTGTTTCAGTCTTCAGATCCACAGTGTTATGGTGAGGCTACTAGAAATCCCTTTTGGGAATATGCCATGCAGAAGGAGTACAACTCCCTCCTCGAGAACCAGATTTGGGATCTAGTTCCCCTTCCTTATGCGAGGAAACTTGTCAGATGCAGATGGATCTACAGGACCAAGAGCATAGTGGATGGACAAATTAGAAGATACAAAGCCAGGCTTGTTTCCAAAGGCTTTCAGCGGGTTCATGGTATTAACTATGATGAGACCTTCACTCCAGTAGCGAAGATGGATTCCATACGATTGGCACTTGCCATTGCTATAGCCAAGGTATGGGAAGTACATCATATGGATGTGAAGAATGCATTTCTTCATGGTGATCTCTCTACGGAGATATACATGGAGAATCCCCAAGGATTTATGCAGGACTCATCTTTGTTTTGTCGACTGAAGAAGTCCCTTTATGGCCTCAAGCAGGCTCCAACGACATGGTATGCCAATATGGACTCCTACTTGCTATCACAGAACTTTGTACATTGTAAATTTGACACAAATGTCTACATGCTCAAGACGGTTGATTCACTTCTAATTTTAGTTATGTCTGTTGATGATTTGTTGATCATGGGGGTGCTTGACTTCAACGATTGTTGCAGTCAAGAGGATTCTACATGACAGGTTTTTGATGATGGACATGGTTCCACTAAACTTCTTCCTTGGACTCGAGATTAGTCAGGATGCATCAGGCATCAAGTTGTCTCAGGCCAAGTATGCACGAGATATCCTTGATAGATTTCACATGATAGACTGCCATTATGCTCTGACTCCTTTCCTATCAGGAGTCAAACTTGAGGATGGTGGGGAGAATCCACTGGTTGAAATCACACTGTACAGACAACTAGTGGGGAGCTTGTTGTATCTCACACACTCCAGACCAGACCTCTAATATGCAGTTGGTGCAGTTTCCAGGTTCATGCAGGAGACGCATGAGCTACATTGGAAATTTTCAAAGCGTATCCTTCGATACGTACAGGGAACTGTCACCTTTGGGATTCATTATGAAACAGACTCTACATTAGATCTCATTGGGTTTACTAATTCCGACTGGGCTGACGATAGTACTGATCACAATTCTACATCTGGTTACTCACTCAGTCTTGGTTCTGGGCCTATCTATTGGTCGAGCAACAAGAAATATTACATTGTTCTATCTTCAGTCGAGGCAGAGTACAGAGGGGTAGTTAACATAACCATTCAGGCTATGTGGCTACAACATTTTCTCACTGAGTTGGGCATTCTGTTTCATCGGTCGATCGTCATCTAGTGTGACAACCAGAGAACTCTAAAGTTCCATAGAGATCCAGTTCAGAGGCAGTGGATGAAGCACATCGAGATCCAAATGCAATACATCTGGGACTTGGTACACGAGGGTATCATCGACTTATAGTTCTATCTTTCAACAGAATAGACAACAAACATCTTCACCAAGACCTTCACTGAGAAAAAGTTTCATTCTCTGTAAAGTCGTCTTGGAGTGAAGGACACAATTTCCTAGCAATTGTAGTTCTTATTTTTATATGCATTGTAACTTGAGGGGGGGAGGGGGTTTCCCATGAGGTTTTCCCTCTTTCCTCACTTTATTTTCAGTGTATCTTTTGTATTTGGGTACCTAACATGGCCTCATTTCTGTGACCCATTCTTTATTTTCACCATAGTGATGTTCAAGGGGGGTGTTGGAGTTACTTCACACACACCTAGGATTTCTTTTTCCTAAGTTTTTT
>SNQJ01S0085660.1:30147-50565 GCA_010110895.2 Picea sitchensis | reverse complement strand
AATATTTGGGTATGAATTTAGCCATCAGTTTGGATACCATCCTGTCCCAACTCTTTATCCTTTGTTTTCCTTTACTTCTCCTCTCAGCTTGCAATTCGTCCCACCACAGTGTTGCATGCCCTTTTAGCCTGGTGACTTCCTGCTTCACCTTCTTCTCCTCATTGACATATTCATAGTCGAAGTGTTTGTCCATGGACCTTATCCAGTCCAACAGTTCTTTAGCATCTACATTTATCTCATATATGGGGACCTCTATCTTAGCTCTGCCTCCCAATCTGGCAATTGCTCTCAACAAACGTTCTTCTGCAGCATCCTCTTTTGCAGCTTCTTCAACCTCAACCTCTTCAATTTATGCATCATTGACATCCCCAACGTCAAGTGATCTTCTCTATGATGCTTCCATTGTTTCCAATCTGATGCGAAGCTCTCACATCTCCCTCTCTACAGCACAGTTGGCTAAAGGCGGCTCTCGTCTTCTTTACAGCATTATGTCGACTATCTGTCACACACAGAGTATAGATCCGAGTTCTCTATCTCCTTATTTTCCTCCTTCGCCTGAAGTCTACAAACGAAAAACTTAGGCTCTGATACCACCTGATGTAGAACCCCTATCCCTCTTAAGGGTTGCGTGACCTCCCCGTCAGGATCTTCTAGTTTTAGAGAAGAAATGGCTCTTCTGGTTCCAAATTGGAACCCTTCGAATGAACACACAGGTTCCCCCAACAAATTCTTAGTTGACTTTTCCAAGCGCCAAGTGTGAGCTCCCACAGTACACGACCAAGAGCCATGACCACACCCTTATCCTTCCTGCCTTTCGCTATTTCGTGATTCAGGATTTGGGAGACAAGGACCTCTGTCCTTCCAACTAGCGATACATGAGATTGCAATGTGAGCCAACGGTCCATATCTGCTTGTGATTGATGGTTCAGGTTGAATCGTGCTCTCGTGACTCGGGGTTTTGAAGCGCAAAGAACTTTGCTTCCCATCTCACGAAATATGAATTCGTGAAATGGACAGATCTCACAACTTGGGGTTTTGAAGCGCAAAGAACTCTATCTACCAGCTCACGATACCCGAGTTCGCAAAATGGATCAACCTTGCAATCTCACGACTCGGGGTTTTGAAATGCAAAGAACTTCACCTCCTAGCTCGCGATACCCGAGTTCGCGAAATGGACCAATGGTCCAGATCTATCTGAGATCGATGATCCCTATTCCTCCTGAGATTTGGACGTCAAGAAGCCCTCGCTGCTAACCTCCTTGCAGCTCCACCTTATCGAACGACTCGCGGGGCTTCGGTGTTTCTCCTCGAGGATTCTCCACTGTCCATTTAGATCTTCATGATCTCTCCTCCTGGATCTACACAGTGTTAAAGCCTACGCTCCTACCTCAAATCGGACGATCCGCGGAATTCTCCACCGCGATCCAACGTTCGACGGTGTTCTTCCTCCTAAGCTTTTACTCGCTTCAGACTTAGAAGATTTTCTAAGTCTTCGAATATTCGGTCTTCGCTTCTTCCAGGGAATGAGTTCCTGGATCTCGATAACACTTTCCGAAGTGTTGTTCCTCTTGAGCTTTGTCTGGTTCAGACTTCGATTTCCCGCGCACTCCTTGCATCTAAGGGATTTCAATAACTTAGATCCACGATATTTCTCGCTGAGAAATTCCTCCTGATTTCCTTATGTTCCCCTCTGGCTCGATGCACACCTTGCAGAGCTTCCAATGGAGAGAAACAATTGAAACTAGAAAAACTCATAGTTCCATCCACTTGTTCATGAAAACAGAAATGACAGGAAAACACACACAGTCCACACACCATACATTTGGATCAATTTTCCTTTCTGTTATATTCACAAGTGCCCAATGGATACATAATACATTCAAAATTACAGTAACTCAAAACACTGAGATCTCTTGCTAACTCACAGTTCTCTCTTACAACTAATTTCTCTCTGTATTGCCTCTCTTCCCAACTGGGTGTACAAACTTCTACATAACTCAAAAATGTTTATAGGGTTTCCCCTGGCTACTTGCTTACTCTAAAAATCATCCTACGCTATCTTAATTCAGTCGCATTCCATAGCCAAAATGGAAACTTCTTCCCTATTTACAATTTCAAAACTTGCCTGAAGGGGTAAAATTCGGCACTGGTTCAAGTGTGCTTCCAAAGGTGAATTCTGGCGCTGATTGAAGCTGGATTTCGAAATCGGCTGCAACTGTCAACATTAAATTTATGGGAAGAACTCTCATGTGTTGAGTGGTCCTGCCTCTGTGCACTCTCCAACGATGCTCCTGCATCACTATGGATAAGAGGGTCCTTACATTGTTCGACCTTGCTACTGGAGAAAAGGTTTCACCATAATCAATGCTTGGTTGTTGTGAGAATCCTTTAGCAACAAGTCTTTCTTTATGTTTTTCAATCTTCCCCTTTTCATTTAGTTTAGTATTGTAAACCCACTTGACACCAATACTTGTCTTATGTTTGTGAAAATCAACAAGATCCCAAGTTTTGTTCTTCTCAATAGATTCAATCTCTTGTTTCATGGCTTGAACCCAATGTGGATTTTTATTTGCCTCTTTAAAAGATTTTGTTTGGCATGACATTAATGCAAAAAGATTGTTATGATTAATATAATCCAACTATTTATGGATTTCTCTCAAGCTTCGAGTTCACTAATTTGGGGCTTTAAAGGATGAATTTCTACATGAAGAAGAGTTATCCTGAGAACTTTGAGGTTGTCCTTGTACCTGCAATATTGGAAGGACGGGTTGATGTGTTTTTTTTCCTTGATTTTTTGTGTTCAGGAAGTGGCAGCAATGGATTTTGACTGTCCATAGGGCGATTTTCAGACTCACTCCAGAAATGATTTTCAAGAAATTTGACATCTCTTTTGAGAATGAGTTTCTTTGAAATCAGATTGTATAGTCTGTAGGCTTTGGATGTCTCACTATAGCCAACAAAAATGTGTTTCTCACTTCGATCATGAAGTTTCTTCCTCAAATTGGAAGGTATGTGAGTGAATGCAATGCATCCAAAGGTCCTAAGATGAGCAACATTCAGTTTTGTCCTGCTCCATGCTTCTTGAGGGACCTTCATATTGACACTAGTTATTGGGGATATATTCAGGAGATAAACTGAACATGCTACAACTTCAGCCCAAAATAAATTTGACAGACATTTCTCTTTAAGAAGGCTCCTTGTCATGTTTATTATAGTCTGGTTTTTCCTCTCAGCCACTCCATTTTGATGTGGAATATACCTGGTTGTGGTTTGCATGATTATGCCTTATGATTTGCAGAAATTTGCAAATTATTTTGAACAATATTCTCCTCCTCCATCTGACCTTAGTACCTTTACATATTTCCCACTCTATTTTTCAACTTCATCCTTGAAGTCCTTGAACTTTGCAAAGTTTTCATACTTGTGTCTGAGGAAATAGATCCATATTTTCTTGCTAAAATCATCAATAAACATTAGAAAATAAAAGCTACCACCTATTGAATTTGTTTGCATTGGTCCACAGAGGTCAGTGTGAACTAGCTCTAAGTGTTATTTGGCTTGAGTGGAGGACTTTGGAAATCAAGTTCTCTTATGTTTTCCAAGAATGAAAGACTCATATGGGGGACTTTTCTCTTTGAAGATAGTGTAACAGGTGAATCCCCCTGCGGAAAAGTGGATTCCCTCTTGGTCTCTAAATTCCTAAGGCCAAGACAAAAAAGTGCTTAACATGGACACTGACATCCTTTTAGATCTAATGAAGCTAATGGATGAAAGAGAAGGAGAAATATATGTACCTTATTAGCGACATTTTTCCTTGCAAATTCCAGGCTGAGCTTCGATCTTGATCTCCTTGATAGGTCCTGTAAAAAAAACAAAGGTACAAAAGACTTCCTATTCTAATGAAATTAGCTCAAACATAGATCCATCTACTATAGACAAACTCATGTGGAACAAGAATAAGTTTGAAAGAAACAGACCAAGCATTGATTATTGATGAGAACAAGTAAAATTACTTACAATACTTTGAATGAAGATGCAACAGCTTCTTCTAGTTCTCCTTGTCCAACCCCTTTGCTCAAATAATATCCACTGATTTTTTTGATGTCATCTCCTTCATGAGATCATAAGTTATATTCTTTACAATCCTTTCCACCCCCTTTCACCATGAGAAGGCCTCTTTATATAGCCTTGGAGAGACCCAACCACTTGATATATATTTGGGATAAGTTGAGGATTCCTCTCCTTTAGTTGAGGATCTTCCCCAAGATCATGCCTTGACCATATATTCGAATCCAACTACCTTCAGGAATTGAGGGATTCTTCCTTGATTTTCCTCAACAAACTCAAAATTCGCTCAGAAAAGGTAGCGCTCCCCCAAAAGGGGCACCGTAGCATTATAACTCTCCCCTAAAAGGGTACAGAGAGCGCCAATGCTCCCTGATAGTGCATAGGGGAGTGCTCCCCTCCAAAAATGATATTTGGGTGGGTTTCTTAGTGCAAAAAGATTTGTACTCTTTGTCAAACCATTTCTCTTCTTCAAAACCAGTATTTTGAGGTGTTTTAAGTGTCCTTTTGATGTTGTTATGGGCACAACATAGACAATATGGAAGTATGTTTTTGTGACACTTGCGACACTTGCGGACAAGATGCGACACTTACAACACTCGCAATAACAACACTTGCAACACTATCGAAGTGAGTAATTTTGAGGTGTAACAGATTGGCCCCCAAAGTACGAAGTTAGAAGATGATGATGATTGAAGTACTTTGTAGACTTTTTCGAGCAAGGGCATGGACGCAGAGAGACCGGAAAAAGTTTCACACAACCATAAAACAAATATTATGACATGCTTCAAAACCCAAGGGAGGCATACCTATCCTTGAGTGATAAATACCTTTTAGGTATGGCCGCCATAAAATACACTGCGGATCCATAATTATATTGACAAAAGGTATAGCCATTGAAAATACAATGTGGAACTATACTCCTATGACCTGAACTGATTGTAGCCACGAAGAATACATAGTGGATCTATGAGATCATAAGACATAGCCACAGACCAATACAAAGTGGATCTATGTAATAGTATATGTGTCAATCTTCCAAAGAAAATCTGTCTCAAACTGGGAAAAGTATATATCAGAGTGATCACTCAACCCAGGGTATTCTTACCGATCCCGATGAAATATGATTCTAACCATGTGAATAGATGTCTTGATGTCGAACATGGCAGAAACCACTTGATTACCGGTCAATGATGTAAACCGTTAACAAGCACGAGGGAAATCACCATTGATGTCAATGATTCCCAAGGTACTCTAGTACATTCCAACGAATGTGAATGGATGAGTTGAATTCGAACATCCATGGAATCATCCGATTAGAGGTCAATGATGTAAACCCACTTCCAGACGCGAGGAGGCCTGCCATTGAGGCATGTAGGTCGCAAGGTACTAACTGGTTTCTAGGTCTAGCTCCTGGATAATGTGCTAAGGTCGACAAGAAAAAACTTGTTGAGGGAGGGCCTTGATGTATTCCCCATCAATGACACGAAAAGGTCACAAAGATGTAATTGGTAGATCAAATGAACATGGACTAACACGGGTATTGAAACAAGATGTTTGTGATGGCTGACTCTCGAGGCAGATACTTCCCTTGAACACTGAGGCATGACAGTAGAAACTTGACAGGGACCAAAGCTTGATAATGAAATGGATACTGTGACTTACGTCGGGTGACCCAAAGGAGCAAGGAAACTCAAAGGATTGGTTCAGTGCAGAGGTTCAGCAGATTGAAATGCGTGCAAAGATAAAATGTCATGTTCAAGGGAGACTGTAAGGATTACTAGTAATGTTCCCAAGAACTACTTGTCTTGCTTCCTTCAATTTCCCCCCCATCCAGATAGACGAGTACCTCTTTTTAATTTAACAAGATCGAGGAGGGTAACACATGCTCGATATAACTCACCTTCAGTAAGTTCGTCTTCCTTTGTTTAATGAACTGGAAGAAGTAAGGGTTTGGTCCCTTATGAGCCCTTCAATGTATGGTTTTTCATATTTAGAGAGTCTAAAAAGAACTTAAACATGACTCCAATGTTGTCCTTTTTCGTAATGTTAGTCTCACAAGGATGAAAAAGAGATAAATTATCACACAAGAGGCGCTCTTTCAAACCTTTTAACGAGTGGGAAAGGAAGCAAGATCACTCGACAATATTTTCACGTTTAGAGAGTCTGAAAAGAGTTTAAAGAAGACTCCGGGGGGTTCCTTTTTCGTATAACCTTTACAAGTCTGAAAAAGTGATAAAAGTATACTCAGTCACATTCTCATGTTTTTTCGAGCATGAGAAAGAACAAAGACTAAGCTCGATACTCTGCCCCCATATTGAAAGTTAGTGGATTAACACCAGAATGATCACCAAAGGCTAGAGACATGCCCCCCAAGCTTCAATTCATTCACCAACTTTGAGGTTGTCACCAATTTTTGTACTATATGGAGAAAAAGGATACAGGTGGATGAAAAGAAGGTTCAAATACGAGATCCAACAAAAGACTCGACTCGACATCTATGAGATCTGGCGAAAGACTCGACCTGACAGGAGAGGTGATTGTTTCATTTTTTAACAAGCTTGACACAAGAAAAGAACTATGCTCAAGGGTATGGGTTCAATTCCTAGATATATGTTTCATTTTTTAACAAGCTTTCTACAGAGAGAAAAACTATGCTCAGGACCTTTGTTTCATTTTTTAACGATCTTTCTACAGAGAGGAGAAACTATGCTCATAACTTCTATTTCATTTTTTAACGAGCTTGCTTCAGAGAGGAGAAACTATGCTCGTAACTTCTGTTTCATTTTTTAACGAGCTTGCCACAAAAAAGTGAAACTATGCTCATGACGTCTGTTTGATAATGGCTTCCAAGAGGATGACACTCTGGAAGGATACCATGTGAAGGGATAAAACTCAGTCATGGCTTCTAAGAGATTTTCACTGGATGGAAGAACAATGCTCTGGAAGGAACACATGTCAAGGGTCTTACCAGGGGTAAGGAGATCAGGCTCCAATAATCCTATTGAAGATATCACCATGTCAACTACCATATTGAAATCATCAGGAGTTGAAGTCACGGGAGATAACGCCACATAATTAACATGTGGCGGGGGCGATACTGCCTGCATATAAGAACCATTTAGGGAGGTAATCCAGTCAGGACCGATGAATGAAAGTTGATCAATAGTCACAATTCTTCCATCATGAGGGAAAGATATCACACGAAAAAGAGTGGACACAATAGCTTTCATGGCATAGACATAATCCTGCCTAAGGAGTAAAGTGAAATCCTAGGGGTCTCGAACTACCATGACATCAATAAATATAGTTTTTCCTCCCAAAGTTATGGGAAACTAAGGAAGGGTCCCTAAAGGTTGACTGGTTCTTCTATTAAAATCTAACAGATTCTGTCAAAATATTAATGGACAAAATACCAAAGCATGTCAAACAACAAAGGACAAAATACTAATGGATGCACCTTCATCTATCAACGCTTGAGGAACGTCCCGACCACAAACCTTTACTGTAATTTGGAAAGGAATGTGAGAGGGAAGACAAGGTCCGGTTAACGCACCCCAATAAAATATGATGGCCTCATTACTTCGAGTGGGTTTCATGGGAGAAGGAGGAATGGCCCCCAACACGGTATATTTTTTATCAACGAGAAAAATGTGGGCAATATCGGGTTTACTCTCTAGAGGGAGAGTAGGATTGACTGATGGTGGAACTGGATCGACCACTTTAACACTCTTTAGAGGAAGAGTGGGATTGGCCAATGATGTAACAAGAGCAATCACTTTGGCATTCTTTAGATGAAGGGTGGGACTAACCGAGGAAGGGACTCAATCAGTCACTTTGACGCTCATCAGAGGAGGAGTCGGATTGACCAATGATGCAACTGGAGAAACCACTTGGGTTTCACTCTTTTGATGAAGAGTGGGGATGATCAATGATAGAACTAGATCAACTACTTGGGTTAGTGGTTCAACCAAGGATGAAACTAGATTAACCACCTGATCAATCAAACTCACCGAGGATGGAACTGGATTGACCATTTTGGTTTCACTCTTTTGATGAAGAGTGGGACAGATCAATGACGAAACTGGATCAGTCACTTGGGTGTGTGGTTCAATCGAGGAGGAAACTAGATCGACCACCTGATCAACCAGACTGACCGAGGATGGAACTAGATTGACTAGTCCATCAACTAAGGAAGGGTTGGGGGAAATCTTACGATAACATTTTGGAAGTTGAAGTTTTTCCAAAAGAGAAGAAGCCTCGTCCATACAACGAAAAAGGTGAGAGTAATGATCACCTTTACACAACATGCAAGGGAACTTGACAATTGTCTTCTTCTTACCAACCTTGATGTCACTAGTTGACAGGATATCATCAACATGTCTAGCAGAGGCCGATGATGTGTAAGACCACATTTCTAAGACCTTGGGAATACCAGGGAAATCCCTCAAAAAGTGGTCACCCTTACAAAGACTACAAGGGAATTTGGGTTTCAGATTCTTCATTTTAACCTTATCTACCTTATCAACACTCCCAGTACTATTAATAGTAGTTGGTTGCTTAGATCCAACATTTGAAGTAGTTGGAGGATTGGTCCCTTTCTAGTTCTTCTTCTTCTCTTTCTGTTTCTTCTTCTTCTTATTAATCTGGCTACTCGCTTGAGAGCTTTCACTAGGAGAAAAAGAATAAATAGAAGGAGACATGATGGGTGAAGAAGGAGAAAGGTTGATATGAGGTTGATGTGTGGGTGGTGTGCTTACACCTGAAGCACCTGCATTCGAGATCACCGAAGTGGAAAACAACCATACCGGTAACCCAATTGTGAGACCTGCAAGGTTCAAAGTAGTGATGTAAGGAGGACCAATTTTTTCGTAAGAATAAAAAAAAAATGGTTCCCCTGGCAAAGGGGTTCCTTCATTGGTCATCCCAAGAACTGACGCCATAAAAATAAGGCTCCAACCTAGATTTTGCTAGGGAGAACAAACAACACATGCTAAAAACTCTAGTAAGAAAGCAAGCAAACAAAACCTTCTTACAATGAGCACACTAGTTGGTGATGAAATCCAATGTCGCGGGAACAAAGTAATAAATGCCTAAGATAGAGTGGGTGGAAAAGTTACGTTGATGACCTGCTTAACGGACTTACACCCTGGTGCAAGCTCCCACACATAATAGTGGGTATACCCTCCAAGGAGCTCAAGTGAGTCTGGCCAACATCGATTCCAGGTACCGTGAAGACTTCCCCTCCACATTCACCTTRTGTAAAKACCCTAAAGAKATAGGCCAGTAAGGTTACCAACTACAACAGTGATGCCTGGGGAAACAATCGATAGTTCGATCCACGCACAAGGGTWGGGTATCTAGCCTGAAATCAACTTGAAAGGATTCCACTCATCATTGTGGGTATACCTTCAAGAGACCCCCATAATACGTGCAATCTCTACACCAATACCAACAAAACAGGGTGAGTAACTCTTCCAGTCTTAATGTGACCTCGTGATTGACCCTTCTGTGAGAAGGGCTTCCCAGGACAAAAATAAGCGATTGGATTTCACCACTCCCTAACACAAGATCCTATGTTTGTTTGCAGCTTTGGAAATTTATCTTTCACGCCTATTCCGAATCCATACAACTAATCTAATGTAGGTTTGCTACCAAAAAATATAAAAATGTCTAATCAATTTTAGTTTAGCGCTTGTTTTTTAAAGCTGTTGTTACTCAAAAGGAAAGTGGTGTGGACAATATGGTGTTTTGACTGACTCGAAAGTTATTCAAAGAGATGAAGATGCAATATTTTCATTTCGATGAAATCTATGCTACGATAAGGAAAAAACATTCATCATTCTAGATGCACAATGTCCCAAAATGTCAAAAAAACATGCAATTCCGGTACTTCAAATGCAAGATAGTTTCACGACCCAAAAGCAAGAATGCATTCAAAAAAATGAGAACTAAAAGAAAACAAGTAGAAGATTGTTCTAACAAGAAATCATTCAAGTATCCTATAACCAACAAGAATCCAAGGAGTACAATGAAATGTAGAGAAGAATCTAAGAAACGATAGGGAGAAAGAGAAACCACTCAAAATTGTCTTGAAAAAAAAGCAGCTAGAAAAGACAATTTTACGTTTCTAAAAGAGGCTTCAATCTCTAATAAATACAAAAGAGAGTTAAAATATTCAAAAACCATCAATATCCAATCCAAATAAATTCACAAACCATCCACAAAGACTGGGTAAAGACTTCCACAAAATAGGCTGAAAAAATATGAGCAGAAAAGGGAAAAAAACCTCCAAAACAGAGACTAGCGCTCCCTATCTCAAGGGTACAGAACACTGTAACACTCCCTAAATCACTATAGGGGAGGTATGATGATATAAAAATTCTCTAATATGGTGTACAAGGGGGCGTTGGTCCTCCCAGAAGCTCAGAAAAAGAGCCAAAAAAATGCAAAACATTCACCCAAAATGCATAAAAAATGGTGAAAATGCTAGTGAAGGTAAGAGAAGGATAATGGATCATAAACACACAGAAAAATTGATATTAAAGGTGGTAAAATGGTAGGTACAAACCAAATAAATAAAATAGGAGTCCTTCCCCAATGGAGTCGTCAATTTCTGTAACAGGTGAATCCCCCTACGGACAAGTGGATTCTCTCTTCGTCTCTAAATTCCCAAGGCCGAGAAATAAAAGTGCTTAACATGGACACTGACATCCTTTTAGATATAATCAAGCTAATGAATGAAATATAAGGAGAAATATATGTTCCTTATTAGCAACATTTGTCCTTGCAAAGTCTCAGTTGAGCTTCGATATTGAGCTCCCTAATAGGTCCTGTAAAACAAACAAAGGTACAAAAGGCCTCCTATTCTACTTAGATTAGCTCAAACATAGATACATCTACTACAGACAAACTCATGTGGAACAAGAATACGTTTGAAAGAAACAGGCCAAGCATTGATTATTGATGAGAACAAGTAAAATTACTTACAATACTTTGAATGAAGATGCAACAACTTCTTCCAGTTCTCCTTGTCCAACCCCTTTGCTCAAATAATCTCCATTGATTTCTTTGATGGAATCTCCTTCATGAGATCATAAGTTAGATGTTTTACAATGCTTTCCACCCCCTTTCACCATGATAAGGCCTCTTTATATAGCCTTGGAGAGACCCAACCACTTGAGAGATCTTTGGGATAAGTTGAGGATTCCTCTCCTTCAGTTGAGGATCTTACCTTAGATCATGCCTTGACCATCTATTCGAATCCAACTACCTTCAGGAATTGAGGGATTCTTCCTTGATTTGCCTCAACAAACTCAAAATTTGCTCAAAAAAGGTAGTGCTCCCCCAAAAAGGGCACTAGAGTGTTATAACGCTCCCCTAAAAGGGTACACAGAGCACCAACACTCCCTGATAGTGCATAGGGGAGCGCTCCCCTCCAAAAATGATATTTGGGTGGGTTTCTCAGTGGCAAAATATTTGTACTATTTGTCAAACCATTTCTCTTCTTCAAAACCAGTCTTTTGAGGTGTTTTAAGTGTCCTTTTGGTGTCATTATGGGCACGACATAGACAATATGGAAGTATTTTTTTGTGACACTTGTGAACAAGATGCGACACTTACAACACTCGTAATGACAACACTTGCGACACTATCGAAGTGAGTAATTTTGAGGTGTAATAGATAGGTAGACCTTTAACCATGGAGTTCTTTTGTAGGAGGCTTAGACTCAGAAAGGGTATATGTCCAAATATTGCATGCCAAATCATTATTTCATTGGGGTGGATGCACTTTGTGCATAGGATTGGGTCAGATTTTTAGTTCTAAGGGTTAGGGGAAACATTGTATTCCTAGTCATGTGGATTTTAGAAATCAATTTTTTTCTTGTAGGTTTGTCATATATCCTACATTATGCTCCTTCAAAAAGTACCTTATAACCATGTTCAACTAGTTGTTTTAAACTTAGAAGATTATGTTTCAGTTCTGGAACGTGATAGACATCATGTATGTCTTTCTTTACATATTGTTTAGTGAGAATAGGTACAGTTCCTTTGCCTTGAAATTTGACTAAAGAGTCATATCCAAGTTTAATATCAGATGACCTAGAGAAATCAATGCAAGAAACTAAATCTTTGTTACCTTTCATTTGATTGTTGCATCCATTGTCCAGCAACAAGAGGTCCTTGTGTTGTTCTTCAGTCTTGTGACATGAGAGAAACATCCCATCTGAGGTTTCTCCTTGATGATTTGAGACATTTTCTCTACCTGAGTGTTGATCTTCTTGCTTCTTCCTGCATTCATATTAGTAGTGCCCATACCTTTTGCAGTAATAACATTGTATGCTTGCTTTGTTATTGGATCTCCTCCCTCTGCCTCTTTGAGACTGGAAATTATGATTCTGATTTTGATGTGTGTGACCTTCACTTGAGTGATGGTTGCTTGGACTTATCCCTCTTCCTTTGTGACCTATGCCTCTACCTCTGTCTCTCCCTATGTTGAAGGATAATTGAGTCTTGAATGCATTGGCTATTGAATCATCTTCTAGATGGAGTCTGGTCTCATGTGACAACAAAGAACCCATTAGTTCATTTGTTGAAAAATTTGACAGATCCTTGGATTCAAGGATGGCTGTAACAACCATATCAAATTTATTTGGAATAATTATGAGTACTTTCTCAACAATCCTTTGATCTAGGATGCCTTCACCAGTCGACCTGATCTAGTTCACAATCCCCATGACTCTAGTCATAAATTGATCAACATTTCCAGACTCTATCATTTTTAAGGTCTCAAAATGTGTCCTCAAGGTCTGTAGCTTGACTGTTTTGACCTTGTCATTTCCCTGGTAGGTTATTCTTAGGGCATCCCAGGCCTATTTTGAGGTAAAAAAACCTGTGATTTTTAAGAAAATGGAGTCATCTATTGAGTTTTGAATCCAGAACTTGGCCTTAGTCTCTCTTTTTGCTCTGTTTTTCCTGAGCATTTCTCTGTTGATTGGTCATGGCAGCTAGATCTATTGGATATGATTCTACATATCCATGATCCATTGTATCCCAACACTCATGGGCTTGTAAGAAGGATCTCATTCTGAGAGACCGGAATTTATAATTCTTTCCTAGTAAAATTGGCCCTTGTGTTGGCCCTAAATTGTTAGAGTTGGCCATTTTTTTTGTAAAAAAATTCATAACAATAAAAAAAATTTAAGTAATTTGGTGCCCTTCCTCAGGTTTTTAAAAGAAAATCCCTTAAAATTTCCAGTCCAAAGAATAATATCAGTTTATTTCACTGGTTTATTGAGAAAAGTCACTATAAAATTTGTAATAAAAAATTTGGTCCTCGATCTCCTTCGCGGGTAACAATGGCATGTGATATGGGAGCTGCAAGGATGCAATTATCTAGAGGCTCTATGAGCTGCGATTATGCCCTCTCTCCAAGGATGAAGTGAAACTTCCATATAAGTTTCTTCGTAGTATTTTGGTATGTTCGGATCTCATGGAGCAAAATAGTACGTGACATGAATCTACGAGACCAACGTTGCAAAGAAATTATTGGAGTGCATTTGATTAAGGGAAAAATGGTTGAGCTAAATAATCTCCAGGGAAACAAGAAGATCAAGAACCTGAAAGGAATCTTAACAGTGTGGACAGTTGTCTAGAACATCTGGCAGTGTMCACACACAATGGAGCTTAACAACTAACACCAAAGACATATCTTCTCTGGCATATCTTAGCTTGAATTTAGGAATTATTTTTATAAATTTTATCCATACACTTCATGAGTAAGTTAGGTACATACATTTGTTCTTTTTTTTCCAAAGGGATTCATGACTAAAGTAAGAATTTGCAAAATGGAGGTCAACTGTATCGACGACCTTTAATGTTGATCTATACAAACGACCGAAAAAGAAGCAAAATGTGGTGTTTACACATGAGAACGTCGTCCACATCATAATGGCGAGACATCGATAAATGAGTTGAATCTGGTTAATTTTCAGGGCCTCGAAAAATGTCCAATAAAAGTATGGCCTTTTTCATATTAGTAAAAAAAAATTGCTTATATTTCATTCACACTAACAAATTTTACTCTTTGTTTTGCTACCATTAATTGAAAATTAATGGACTCATACTCGTCAAACACACAGTCAAAGGACTATACAACACTGGTTATATATGTCCTTTATGAAGGATTATTTTGTGCGGAATATATGTCGTTTATGAATAATTTTGTGCCAATAAATTCTGATTTTTTATTATACCATCTTAAATTTATTTTAACTTGGGATTTATAATGTATTCCTAGGGATTAAATCTTTAAAGGTGTAAACCTTTTCTCATTTTTTTTAATTCAAAATATGTTTTCACTTAAAGGGAGATGATATCTAAATGCATGATAGATTCGGAGTTAAGATGTATTTAAAATAATTACACATCTCTTGAATTGTAAAAACAACTGTTTACCCAAAAATAAAACATGGAAAAACTATGGAAAAAAAATTGTAATCTTACATGACAATTTATTAGAAGTATAAAAAAACATTTTGATAAATATTTATCAAATATATAAAGCTCAAAATGCTGAAATAATGTAACTGCAAAGAGTATTCTAATTATTATTGAAGTATTATTTATTAGATCAATCTCCTTTTGTGGATTGATCATGTCGGGTATTGTAATTGACCAAATCCCCTTTTGCGGATTAGTCAAACCCTAATTGTAATGCGCTAAATGAAAAGTCGGTCCGAGAATATATTAAATTGGTTATAACCACCCAGAATATATTAAACTTGTTATGACCACCCAGAATGAGAAGTCGGCCCAGCCAGTGAAAAGACACCCCAGTTCACACATGCCAGATTGTATAAATAAGAGAGGCTAGCACCTCATTTGTTCACTCACTCACTTGATGATCAGAGCACAAGTCTGGAGCTTAAATTGGAGAAGAAGAGAGAGAGAGGCACATTCTTGGGAGAGGAATTTATGTATTTGTTTAAGTTATCTCTTGGCATTGTATTGGATATCTATATTAAGGAAGTTTTTGTTGGGTTTTATCCCCCGTCAGGGTTTCCCAAGATAAATGATGCGTCTCTTGTGATTATGTATTTCTCAGTGATCCTATTTATTCTATGGCTATTTAATGAAATAAAAGAAACCTAATAATATCTTAAAACTTAACATGGTTTCATAGATAAGCTAAAGAGAGCATCTTTCAAAAGAGAAAGAGAAAAACGTAATTGTCGTCGTACATGCAAATTAGGGATTTTTACTAAAGAAGAGTTTCAGCCTCAAAACCATCTAGAAAAGTGCACCCTAACCCAAGGAGTTCTTTGGCACCTTCAGCACACCTTTTCAGTAGGTAGATCTCCCAAAGAGTGAAACCCTAGTTTTCACTGGTACCAGAAAACCAGAAGTACCAGAAAACCAGAAGCACTAGTCTAGAAATCCACTGGTCAAGTTTGAGGGGGTAAAAGTTGGATTTTCATAAATCTGGATGCACCAACATATTTGCCTCAGCTCAACGCATCTATCCCCTGGATCAAAATTTCAAAATTTGAAGTTTGAAAATTAGGGTTTCCTCATAAAACCCTAAGTTGCAGTTGTAGTCTCATAACTAGTTATGGTATCAATTGCAGTTGCAGTACTAGTTGAAGTATCAGTCGTACTACTAGTTGCAGTCACCCTTGAAGTTTTTAAGAGTTGGTGATCATTTTCATTGCTACCAGATGGTGCCACTACCTGCAAATTCTATCAAAGGTATGTACTCACATATGTTTAAATGATTAACCATTAAAGGTTATTTGCGGGAGAAGGGATCTCTTTCCATAGATCCAGAAGGATCTCAAGATCCAACACATTCAAAAGAATAATGCAACTCAGGTTTGATTATTCTGATATACATCTAGTTGTTATGACAGTGTTGCATGTTGAAGCTATGACCATCATACTAACCCGTGGTCAAAATATTAGATGGATTAAAGTAGAGATCATAGAGCTTATTTTCTAACCCAAGCTTCTGTCAAGATAGCATATTGTCCTAGTACAGAAGACAGGTTGAAGAAATCACTTGTCATCTTGAGTGAAGGAGACTTGGAAGAAAAGAAACACACTCATTCTTGAGAACAAAACTCTAGGTTCTAGGTTTGAATAATTAAGTTGCTAAGATTCAAAATGTGCAAGTGTCAAGAAAACACTATAGTGCTTGGTAGCATGTGAGCATATTGAGATAAATTCTTAATGTATTTATTTTCACGATACAACTAACATCTCCTCTAGGAGAAACCTCTTGTGTTAGTTCCAGGTTTCCATGGAGGAATGGTTAATCACAACACTATAAGAGTGTTGACCTCATTTCGTATTGTATTTATTACTTTTGATCCTTACTTTAGACATGTCACAAGTGATAGCTTTGAAGGAGCTATTGTGATGATTATTCGTGATATTGTTTCATCTACTACTACCAAAAGAGTATTATTCTTTCATGTTGACCTTGTTTCAGGTCACATGTGATAACTTTGAGGAATCCATAGTGAAAGTTCTTGAAGGCAACATATTATATGAGACATGAAGCAGACTATGTACATGACCCTATACACTCATGTACCAAAGATTATGAAGAAGAAACTATCTCTTGAGATTCAAAGTATCTCATATGAAGATTGATTGAAAGGAGCAGAAGGCTCCAAAGATGACCAATCATTAGAATGGGAAGCATAACTCATTTGAAGCCCGACTTTGTCTTTCACATATAGACTTGGTATTCAACACCATTTATACCTTGTAAGAGATGATGAAGTCCTTATAGACTCATAAGAAATCGAGAGTAAGTCTAATCTCAGAAAGTATCAGATGAAGAGTCAACTTCCATGACTGGGAGATAGATGACGTGAGAAGACTAGATCATAGATTTAGAAACTTGTAGGAGATATGAAATCTCTTGGGAAGATTCCCTTGTTTCAGTGACAAAGAAGGAAGCCAGTCAGAAAGACTAGGATATGGATTCTTCTATGAGAATAAAAGTCAGTATTGACTTCCAATATTGATCTATACAGATCAAACATGTTGCAGATGTACAAATCCTAATGTATTTCGAGAGGATTCTCCCAACAAAAGGGAGAATACTATGATGAGATACTTATTGAAGAAATAGTTATGGTATTTATGAAGACAACCAGAACAACCATGATTCATATATAGTATGAGATGCATGGGGAGAAGTACCAATATTTAAAACTTAGTGGCAATTGGTGCAGTACACTAGTTGGGTCATGGAGACATGACTACAATGAAAGATAGAGTTACCTCCATAAAAGAAGAAGAGCTATCTTCAGTATCAGTTATTGAGCCACTCTCAGTTTCAGATGAAACTGTTGCCATGATAGAATAAGAGCAGTTACTCTCATATTTTAGTAGCCACAGTGAGAATGAAGCAGTCATTCTCAGCCTCAGAGCAAATGCAGGTGCAGAGTCCCAGATTCCAGAAGGAACAGTTGAAGAGAGAGTAGAGGAAATACTCCCAGACAATGAGGCAGATATTGCCTTACATAAAGCACATAGAGCGAGCACATGATTTTGCATATTGAGTTACAACTGAGAAAGTGTACCAGATTGGTACAATGTAATGAGAAAAATTGATTTGAAGATTGAAGATAGAAAGACTTGTGTCTTCCACTTGAGGAAGGATCTGTATATGATGAAGAAAGCTCCTAGAGCTTGATATTGCAAAGGATAGACAATTTTCTGACGAGCTCGGGCTTTACCAAGAGTAAAGCTGATTCTAACCTCTACTTTAAGGTTATGAATGATGAGCCGATCATATTGTTGTTGTATGTGGATGACTTATTCTTAACTAGAGAGGAAAAACTCATCACTGAATGTAAGAAGAAACTCTCTTTAGAATTTGAGATGAAATACCTTGGCCTAATGCATTATTTCTTAGGTCTTAAGGTATGGTAGAGCCCAGAGAGAATCTTCCTTAAACAAGGGAAGTATGCAGTTGAAATCCTAGAGAGATTTGATATGTTGAAGTGAAAGTCCATGAATACATCCATGGAAACGAAGTTGAAGCTTCTGGTCGACACTTCGTCAGAATTGATTGATGCCACGATATACAAACAGATCATTGGATTGTTGATGTATCTAACGAAAACCAGACCAGATATCTGTTTTTCCGTGAACACTTTGAATCTTTTTCTGGTAGAACCCATACATGTTCACCTAGTTGCTAAAAAACATGTGATGAGGTACCTTAAGGGTACATTAGATTGTGGTCTCATCTATGATTGAGATCATGATTTCACACTGAGTGGGTACACTGATTCAAATTGGGTTGGAAGTGTCTCTGACAGGAAGACCACTTTAGGATGTYGTTTCAGTTTGGGATCAACCATGATATCATGGCAGAGTAGGAAGAAATCAAGTATYTCTCTCAGTATAATGGAAGCAGAGTACATTGTTGCATGTTMTGCTAGTTGTGAAGCTATATGGCTTCAAAAGTTGTTGACAGGTCTATTTGACCTAGAGATGGAAGCAACCACGATTCTATGTGATAACCATAGCTACATAAAGATGACAGAGAATCTTGTATTTCATGATAAGTCGAAACACATAGAAATCCAATACCATTAAATCTGTGACATGGTTGAGAGAGGAGCCATAAAGCTCAAATACGGTAGAACAGATGAACAGGTTGTCGATGTGTTGACCAAGCCTCTATCTCATGTAAAGTTTGAGCACTTTCGAGATAAGCTCGGTATAGTTCGAAAGGAACTCTCTTGATAGGGGGATTAGTGTTGTGATATTCTAGCCTAATGTTGTACCTCCAACTTAATTGTTGTGTCGAGATGCCAGCCTAGTGTTGTGCTTCCAACTTAATTGTTGTGTCGAGATTCCAACCGAGTGTTGTGCTTCTATCTTAATTGTTTTGTCGAGATGCCAGCCTAGTGTTATGCTTCTAGCTTAATTGATGTGTCGAGATGCCAGCCTAGTGTTGTGCTTCCAAATTAATTGTCGTGTTGAGATGCCAGCCTAGTGCTATGCTTCCAGCTTTATTGTTGTGTTGTGATTCCATATTTATTGTTGTGTTGAGATTCCAGCTTAATTGTTGATGCCAGCTTAATTGTTGTGTTGTGATTCCATCTTAAATGTTGCGACGATGTGCGAGCTTAATTGTTGTGATTCCGGCCTCGTACTGATGACATGCCAGCCTCATGCTGTGATGATGTGCCAGCCTCATGTTGTGATGATATGCCAACTTAAGTGTTGTGATGCCAGCCTCGTGTTGATAACATGCTAGCCTCATGCTGTGATGATGTGCTAGCCTCGTATTGTGATGATGTGTTGCCAACTTCGTGCTGTGATGCTAGCCTCATGTTGAAGACTCTCAGCCTAGTGCTGATGTTGATGATGATCCAGCCTTCGTGCTATGATGTTGTTGTTGTTGATGATGCTCCAACCTTTGTGTTGTGATATTGTTTCTTTTGATGTTGTATCACCCTTTTGTTGGTATTGATGATGATGATGTATTAGTGTTATACTAATCCATGTTAGTGTAGTTTATGATGATGATGCCACTTCAACTTCTTGTTGAAGATGACAATGATGATTCCACTTCATCTTCTTGCTAAAGATGATGATGATGATGCCACTTCAGCTTCTTTCTAAAAATGATGATGATGATGCCACTTCAACTCCTTGCTGAAGATGATTATGATGATGTTGTAATCATTTCATCTTTCATGTCGAAGATGATGATGTTACTTTAGCCTCACATTGAAGATGATGATGATATTACCTTAGCCTCATGTCGATGAGGATGATGATGTCATTCCAGCTCTCTATTGTGACTGATGATATTGATGATGACAAAAACTTCCGATGATTTATAGATATGCCAATCAATGTTCCAAGATGTTGTTGAATATGTTTCCCTCTCTCTCTCGCCTGATGCTATTGTAGAATGTCCTTCTTGTTAAGGGGGAGTGTTGAAATAATGTAACTGCAAAGAGTATTCTAATTATTATTGATGTATTATTCATTAGATTAATCCCCTTTTGTTGATTGATCATGTCGGGTATTGTAATTGACCAAATCCCCTTTTGTGGATTGGTCAAACCCTAAGTGTAATGGGATAAATGAAAAGTCAGCCCCAAAATATATTAAAGTGGTTATAACCACCCATAATATATTAAAGTGGTTATAACCACTTAGAATGAGAAGTCGTCCCAGCCAGTGAAAAGACACCCCAATTCACACGTGCTAGATTGTATAAATAAGAGAGGTTAGTGCCTCATTTGTTCACTCACTCACTTGATGATCAGAGCGCAAGTCTGGAGATGCAGTTGGAGAAGAAGAGAGAGAG